>BPMX01000004.1:533488-591703 GCA_019972555.1 Ustilago shanxiensis | reverse complement strand
CTGGAAATTGGAGGAAATTTGGAAATTAGAAAATCAGAATTTCTGCTCTGTGTACTCTAGCTTCCGTTCATCATCAATCACACGCTTCAACTGATGCGGCGTTGGACGGTGGCCGAAATTGACACACGCACACGTTACTCGCGCTCATACCATGGTGAATTGCCGCTGCTGCAACTGCAGGTCTGTCCTTGTGATTGGCAGTCTTTTTTCTTTGGTACTTTGGCTCGAGAAACAGCGATCCTGACTTTTTTCTATTTCTTTTTCCTTTTCTTTTTTCAACAGAACCCTGTCGTTGACGAGCGAGCAGAAAGCCAAAAAGAATGGACGCCTAGGCTTCAATCGCGCTTGGCTTGGCTAAATAATCTGTGTGTGATTGTTGGCTCGCTGTTGTGCCGTTGATGAGTTGCATGGATCTTCTGGTGTCGCCTCTGGACTCATGAAAGCTTTCGAACAGCATCCTCTCATTTCCTCGAGACTTTCGACACACATTAACGTACTCTCGCAATCGAGCAACGTAGCCTCTCTTGCTGCCAGTCACTACATCAAACGTTCTGAAGCGAAACTAGAGCAGCGAGCCCGCTTCCGACCATAACACCTCTCCTTTCGTAAACCTGCTGGATCGCTCGATCAACAGCCAATGGATCAGTGACAAATGCAGCCTCAACCTTTCTCATAACATCAACCATCCGCGCGAGGCGCAGCCTTCACGCGCTCTCATAGCAGCAGTGGGAGGAACACTTTCCATATCGACTGCCGCAAGCTTGCTTGGTCTCCCTCGAGCGGCAGCGACCGACCTTGGACCCCAAAGATCGTAGCCTGAACATTGGCATATCCCTCGATTTCTTGACAATAGAGTTTGGCTTCAGATCAGGGCAGCGCAGCAGGTGGAGCATAACCGAACTATCACGATGCAGTCACAAGCCCGACAGACGCCGCCCTCGAATCAGAGCGCTTCATCCATCAATTTTGTCCCTTCGACCATCACTACCGGCATCAAGACCGAGCCACCAACGCAGTCTTCTCAAGACGCGGCACATTTCTTCTTAGCAGCACAACAGCGTTACGACACTGGCAGTCATTCACCTCTGTCAGCTTCGGCTTCTGCCGATCAACCAGGCTCCGGTTACCAATCAAGCAGCGCACAGTCAGCGTCGGGCGATCCTATGCCAGACGGCGGCGCACCTTCCACTTCGACTGCTGGTTCACGCAGACCTTCTTCTCTCGGTCGTAAAACATCAGAGGGACACCGAAGTCAGAAACACAAATGGTCTGCCGAAGAGACTCAGGCACTCGTCGATGGATGTAACAAGCATGGCGTAGGAAACTGGAAAAAGATTCTCTCGGATCCAGAGCTTTCTGGCCTCTTCTCTGACAGAACAGCAGGTGACCTCAAAGATCGTTTCCGAACCTACTTCCCTGATGCCTACCATGAGATGTATCCGAATGCAAAGACGCATCTCAGCAAAGCAGTTAGAGGTCGAGACGCTGAAGGCAAGAGTATCTTCGAAAAGGGCAAGACCAAAGAACGTCGTCCCTTCACTTCCGAAGAAGACGCAGCTCTTCGTGCGGGCTATCAGCAATATGGTTCGCACTGGGCATTGATCGCCAAGAATCCCATCTTCAATGGCCAGAGGCGTGCCATCGATCTGCGTGATCGTTTCCGCAATGCCTTTCCAGAAGACTACGAACGTGCCGGTTTCAAGCCACGCCCATCTAAGGCCAAAAAGGATCGTGGACCCAGCGCAGCCAAGCCTGGTGAAGGCCGTGCTGGTCGAGCAAACCAGTTGGCAGGTACAACATCTGATCACAGCTTATCTGAGGGGGCTTGGCGTGGATCGGAATATCCTCTCAGTGACACAACTAGCGATGGTCATCTCACAGATCATGGCAACCTTACCGACTATAGCTACTTTACCGATCAGGGCAATCTTACGGATCACGGCAATCTCACTGATGGTGGTGCTGAGCAAGTCTTCTCAGGCCCTTCCAGCGGAGCCAGCAGTGCTCTTGGCCGTTCCAACTCAATGGGTGGCGGAACACTGCCACGTCAAATGTCAGCGCAGATGATTCAAGGCGAGCAGAGAAGCTTCGGGCAAGTACTTGCCATGCAGCAGCAACAGCGACAGCAACAGCTATCCAGCATGCAGTCACGTCCACCATTCATGTCCTCCAACACGGCACCTTTGCCCGGTGCAGACTTGCCACTTCGACCTTCTGACATGGTGACGGGTCAATCTATCCACCGCCTCTTCGAACAGCTTCAACAGGCAAGCTTGGAGGGACCGGGTACTAGCTCCGAGACCAGCAGCATCCGGGAGCGAGCTACTCCTCCAAGTGCGAGTGAAAGCGACGTTGCGAATCAGCAGCAACTCCAGCAGATGCATCAGCAACGCTTGTCCGCTCACGCCAAAGCTGCCTCAGCAGATGATGCCCGTCGTCAAGCTGGTAAGCAAAGCAGTCACGACGGTGTAAGCCATAAGCGCAGAAGTCACGTAACACGTACAGGAAAGAACTCTGCACTCGAACGATTGCCCTCCGTTCACGGTCACTTGCACCATATGCATGGTCTTGGTCACGGGCATGGGCACGCGCACGTTCACGCCACTGCTCAGCCAGGCGCTCATTCAAGGCCTCACTCCCAGTCTTCAAGCCAGCATCATTCGCCTGCAGGCGGCGCGGTACCTGTTCAAGCAGATGCTCGGCTCTCGCCACTCAGCCATGGCGAGTCGGCTCAGCCAGATGTTCTTGCATGGCTGAACCCCAACGGTCACTCGATGCTGCCTGAGGCCGCCCTAATGGACATAGATGATCAGCGAGCCGTCGCTCAGGGACCATCTTCGTGGTCAGCGTACAGCTCCAGTGCGAGCGACATATCTGGCACCAGCTTGAACGCCTCTGCTTCAGGCAGTTTCCTCGGTCATCAACAAAATCTTTTTGGAGCCGGAATGCAGTTCGCGGGTCAGTCAGGGATGATCTCTCCTCCTCATCTAGGGTCGTCAGGTATGATGATTCCTGGCATGGGTGCGGCCTCAGATTCGTCAGCCTCCTCTGCTGCAGGCTCACGTCGATCTTCGACTGCTCTTGATACGTTTGGCCATCATCAGCAGCAACAGCAACAGCAGCAGCTCCCACAGTCGATCAGCAAGTCATTCGGCAATCAGCAGCCGGATATGCATAGCAACTTTACGGTTGACCAGATGCAAAACTTCCTGAACCCACTCACTTCTCCTTCCGGTGATCCGGCGCAATGGAATGTCGACTGGGATCTTGGCAGCATCTCGGACTCGGGATTGCAGACGGACGACGTCAATGAGCTACTCGCTTCCTTGCCACTGTCTCATCATCCTTGGGCTGGCGACCTGCATCTTGGTGCCACAGCAACTGGAGTGGGAGAGACGAACGACGCATTAGGAGCCTTCGCAGGTCCCGACATCACCCCAGAGATCTCATCTTCTCAGGGAAGCGCCCGTGCTCAGCCAGAGACTGCTGCAAACCTGTCGAGCCTGCAGTTCATGAATCGAAATCAGGGCGCAAATGACACGATGCTCCGTCAAATTGACGCACTTAGCAATCCTTTGCAGCAGCAACAGTCTCAAAGCTCAAATGCTCAAGTCACGAATGTGTCAGGCAATGAAGGCGGCGTTTCCTTTGCTTCTGTCACCTACGGCGACCCGCTGGTGCGCGAAGAGCGAGAGGGATCACCCGACTCGCTCGAGCTGCAACGAGAGCAGACTTTCACAGCGAAGGACGTCGGCACCCGTATCGCGCGCCACGCTTTAGACGAGCAGAAAGACGACGAAGAGTCTGACGACGATCAACGACGTCGCTCTACCGATACTCTGCGCCGTGCGGAGGGTGCGCTCGAGGCTGCACTCGAGTCAGTCGAAGATACGCGTGCTCTCGCTTTTGCACAGCAGTTCCAACGTGACGCAGACTCAGACGAAGAGGATTCGGACGAAGAGGCAGACGAGGACGGATATGAAGAGGACGAGGAAGATGACAATGAGCCGGATTACGAGCCTGAATACAACTTCCAGCAAGTCTTGGATGATCTGCAAGCGTCGGATGCGGGGGTGATCTCGAGTGACTTCTTTGACGGACCATTTGGCGATAATTTGGCCGCCACTCCTGGCGCACCCAATCAGCAGCTCGGTGGTATTGATGGGAGCGATTTGCCGCAATATCAGCAGCAGCGTTCGCAGGATCCAACGCAAACGTCATCGTTTCATGGTGGATCGCCCACAGCAGCTGCTGCATCGATGAATCTGATGTGGAACTCTGGTCAGCCGCTCAATCGTCTGCCTCAGTTGTACATGGGAAGTGATGGTTCAGGCAGCAACGTTCAGATGGGCGGAGGGTGGACACCTAGTCCCACTGGTAACAGTCCTGGCTACGCCATTTCTCCGGCGGTCAGCAATGGAAGCGGTGGTGCAGCAAGGCAAGCCGGTGTTGGGAGCGGCAATGTTAGCCCCGGTCAAGGTGGCGGGACCTATACTCAGTAATCAGGGAAATCACATCCCAGTAAACGCTGCATCAGCATCAAGTTGGAGTGAATATCAATATGGAATAGCATGTCACTCCAAGTAGAAACAGTGTGCGTGTGATCAGTCCGATCTACTCTTCGAGAAGGAACTCGTTGATTTGAGCCTTCATTTCTGACTGCTTGAGTGGCTGTGGAGTTTGATGGTTTCCGCAGCCTCCTCCCTGATTTTCACCTTGCATCTCTGCCTCCTCTTCGTCGCCATCGAGCTTCTCTCGATTCGAATGAACCTCTGCATCGTCCCCGGATGCTTGAAATGATCGTCGAATACGATCCAGAACATAACCCGGAAGTAGTGACTTCCCCCCTACTTCCATTGCAGGTGGAGAAAGTACAAGCAAACAAGCATAACACAAATGGTCCGCCAATTCTATCCACCCCTCTTCCTTTCCGTTTGTTTGTTGCCTCTGCTGAGATGGTGCGGTTTCGGCAAGGCTCGAGATGGTGATATCTCTCTTCCAGTGTCTTGCATGTGGATGTTGAGAGGGCATACCGCAAAGAGCACAACCGGAGGAAGTGGACCAGTGGAAGCATGACGCGCTTGTTTGAGCCAACTTAATGCCTCGAGACCCAATGCGAGGTTCGGAGGGATCTGATAGGGTCATGCTGGATAGTGAGTCTGTAAGCACTGGCGTGCGAGACTTGAGTGATACGCTTGGTCCTACTTGTTGGAAGGCACTGGTCGAATTTGCGACAGACTCAACTTCGGATGCGGCAGAATCGCTGGGGTTGTTGAGGACTAGTTTGCTACCTGTCTTTCCAATTGTCGTCACCGTACTTGGCACTCCCTTCTCGAGGTTGAGGATAAAAGTTTCTGTCAGCCTAGCGATCGAGCTCTTGTCCATAGCTGGTACGTTGCTGTTCTGATTCGAGAGAATGTCGTTAGTCGAGACAGTTGGCGTTACCACGTGCTGCTCCGGAAGAGGCTCGAGTCCCAAGGCGGATGTGTAAAAGAGGATTTCCTGCATCAAATGACCTTTGAGCGGTCTGACGACCAGGAGATCGTCGATCCAGACTGCATCGCTTCCTTGCACTGGTAACTTGTGACCGGCTCCCTTCGCAATGTCCTCTATTAAACGAATGGAGATTCGCGTTGCAGACTCGCCAAGAAGAAGCGCCGAGCAATCGTATTCTGCGGCCGTGCGACGAAGAAGCGTGTTGAGAAGTATTCGATGAAGGTCTTCTACCCTTGTTCTTGCTGAGGATGCACTGGTGCGCGGGGTGTTGGAGGGGTGGAGCGAGGAGAAGAGATCCTTGATTGCTTGTGTAGCATCTGAAACAGAAGCTGAAGTGGAAGCGAGATATTGCGTTTCAGTACCATCGATTCTCCACGGTACACCGTGAGAAGAGGACGAGCTGCGGTAGACATCTTCGATCTTCAACGGCACAAAGTGCAGATCTGGGCAATCTTCTTCTTCTACCATCTTCCTGGCCTCCTCTGTCCTGTCAGCACCTTCAGGAACTAACACACTATCGTCGATGAAGAAGACATAAATCTTTCCGACTTCATTGAATCTGCCCGTCGGTCCGCCGCCGTTCTTCCGATCAGAAGAGGAGTCTATTGGGGTAGCTTCGACTTTCTCGCCACGTCCCTTTCTACGTCTCGCAGTGCGATCAACGACAGAATCGGGTCGGAAGTACTGCACTGCGCTTCTGAGCAGCGCTCTCGAGCTGGCACCACCGCTGAAAGCAATGGCAATGTTGGCCGAGACGTTGATCTCTGCGTTTCCTCCTCCGTTGTTAACTTGCTTTGGTCCCTTGCTTCCCTCTCCAGTCGCACTCGTCGCAGTCACGGATGTGGGGGCTTTAGCACTCGAGGCGAGGGCATCAGCTTTAGCGGCAGCGACGTACTTGGCGAGACCAGCGCCACGGGCATACTCAAGACCAGACTTGGACTTTTGGTAGAAGACGGCAAGGGCGCAAGGTTGGCAGTAGATCGAGTCGCGGAAGATCGAAATGGCGGGGTTGGTTCTGCATTTGACGCAGATGGCGGAAGATTTTGCTTCTGATACTGAGGTTGGAGCGGGATCATCTGGCTGTGGACACGGCATGATGGAAGTACGACTATGTCAGGTAATGTAGGTGTGGTGAAAGGAAGGTACAAAAACAAGTCAAGTGGAGAACCTGAAGTGCGCCACATCAAGAAATTCAGGGTGTCATGCCTCAACAGAAAAATTTGGGTCAGAGTTCGGAATTCGGAGCCACAGAAAGCCACGGCTTCGTTGCTTCGAAGTGACATCCTTTCCCTACTTTACCTCATCTCTGTACAACACGGATATCTCCTGCTATCACCCATACGAGCCGGTCCGAGATGCCGTCACGAACAAGAGTGCGCAAGCCCGATCCCCTTCCTTACCCGACCCGTCCATACCTAGCACTCGGACTGGAAGGAAGTGCCAACAAGCTTGGAGCAGGTATTGTTCTGCACAAACCATTCGACCCTTCTGCACCTTCTTCATCTTCTTCCTCTGCGCTCTCTTCGATCTCCTCCCGGTCAGTCGGCCAAGTTGAGATTCTCTCCAACGTTCGACACACGTATGTAACTCCACCCGGCTCAGGCTTCCAACCGAGCGATACCGCTAAACACCACAAGGAATGGATTATCCGTGTCATTTCAGAGGCTGTTCGTCGTTCCGGCATCACGTCTCTCGCTGAAGTGGACTGCATCTGCTACACCAAGGGCCCCGGGATGGGTGCACCGCTACAGAGCGTAGCCATAGTCGCACGAACCTTGGCACTGATGTATCAGAAGCCTCTCGTGGGAGTCAATCACTGCGTTGGTCATATCGAGATGGGACGAACCATTACTGGAGCGCACAATCCAGTGGTGCTTTACGTGTCAGGTGGAAACACGCAAGTCATCGCTTATTCGGCGCAGAAGTACAGGATTTTCGGTGAAACGTTGGACATTGCAGTAGGAAACTGTCTCGACCGATTCGCGAGAGTAATTGGGCTTAGCAACGATCCAAGTCCGGGACAAAACATCGAGAAAGAGGCAAGGAAGGGCACAAAGCTGATTCCGTTGCCGTACACGACCAAAGGAATGGATGTAAGCTTGGCTGGTATTCTGAGCGCGACCGAAGCGTACACGAGGGATAAGCGGTTCAAACCTAACCCTAAGGTCGATTACACCGATGCTGCGGTCGGAAGTCTTGCCAACGGCGAAGTATGGACTGGCGAGGGAGGCGGAAAGCACATAGTCAATATGGCCGACGCCACTCCGACCTCCACCGCCGAAGCAACACCAGCGACAGTAAGAGCTGTCGATGCAGATGTTGACGTCTCTCAGTCCGGTCCATCTCGACTCGACTCTTCCATCGATACCATCACGCCCGCGGATCTTTGCTTCTCCCTTCAGGAGCACATCTTCTCCATGCTGGTCGAAATCACCGAACGAGCCATGGCACACATTGGTTCGAAGGAGGTACTCATCGTGGGTGGTGTCGGAAGCAATCAGAGACTGCAACACATGATGGGAGTAATGGCAAGCGAGAGAGGTGGAAGCGTGTTTGCCACAGATGAGCGGTTCTGTATTGACAATGGGATCATGATCGCTCACGCAGGATTGTTGAGTCATAGGATGGGGATCGATACGAGCTTGGAGAAGAGTACGGTGACGCAGAGGTTTCGGACTGACACGCCGGATATCGCAGTAAGTGCAGACGGAGCCCGACTAGGAGCACTAGAACTGGGTACTGACGCTGACTTTGACCCTTCAACATCTTCTTTTGCTTCAACAGTGGCGAGCTTGAACGTGCTGACCAGTGAATTGAAACAGTACCCAAACTCACACAGCATTGCCTTGACGGCCTGAATATGAGTAGTGCCTGTGATTCCTTTTGAGCATGCTGAGCATGCGACCGAGCAAAGAAGGAGGCAGTCAAGCTTCAAAGTTGCGTGAGCCAAATGACAGGTGTGGGGCCACAATCTTCTTCTGTTCAAATTCAGGGTCTTGGACGCGCCGTTCTGAGTAGTGTTAGCTGCGTGTTGGTCTTTTGACACGCACGGACATCCCACGCTTGCTTTCGTCCACCATCTCGCTCGACATCACTAGCAAGCATCGGAGTTACTTCTTACAGGTCATACTTGAGACGATCAAGCTGACAAGGAGGAGCTGCTCGTTACTATGAGCCAACCACCACCAGCAACTTCGCAGCAACGCTCTGCATCAGCGGGCAACTATCCTTCCTCTTCCACACAGTCCACATCCTCAGCAGCAGCATCGCTCGCCCCAGGCTCAGCTACATCAACTCCATTACTCGGACATGGTAGTCTAGGTCCCGTTAGTCCTGCATCATCACTCCTGCCTTCCTCACCATACGCGGGCGGCTTCCCATCAACAGCAGCATCCCCCGCATCCATATCGTTCCAACACCCTTCCTCCTCCTCTTCTGCGGCACAATCCACTTCAACGTTCCGGAGACTTGTTTGGGAAGGGACCATCCCAGTCTGCATATCAGTAGATCCTACAGAGCTGCCACCGGGATCGGACTCTAGTATCGACTCGACGTATTTAGTGGTTCCGCGCATCAGCTATTTACCTCTAATTGTTGCTGAGGTCAAGAAGAATATTTTAGAATTGGCTTTGGAGCAGCCGGCGTTGAAAGCATTGAACGAGAAGGAGCTATGGTTCGAGTACGAGGGGCAGCCACTGAGATGGCACTGGCAAATCGGGCTGCTTTACGACTATCATACATCTAACCCAGCGCGAACGGGTGTTGCTTACCAAGCGGCGAGTGCGAGCAGCTCCGGCTTGGGCTCGTTACGGTCCGACAACGGCCCCAACGCCCAGGACACAGACTTTGACGCCGCTTCAGGAGGGAACAAGCCGTCGAGGCTTCCCTGGCGCATCAGACTGCGACTGTCTAAGCCACCCGTCGAACGCCTGCACAGCAACTCAGGTCTCGAATCGTGCAAGACTTCGTTCATGTCTATGATCAAGGAAGCCGATTTCGTTCGATACGGCTCAACAAAACGAGTAGTCAACCTTCGCAAACAGGAACAAGACACCCTGTGGGACAGTGTTGTAGCGCATGACTATGAGATGTTCTGGAGTATTGCAAACAAGCTTGTTCCTTTGGCCACCGTCTCTGCCCCAGAACCAGGAGCTATACCATCCACTCCTGGTCGCTCGGCGAGTGCTCCTCGCACCCTTTCGCTCAACCTTGGTCCGACGCACGAAGCGCCCGCAGTGCAACGCAGTCTTACGACGCAACCGAACGAGTCACAGGCAAGTTTGGCGCCGAGCACAGTTTCAGCCATCACCACTACTTCTTCTTCTGATGCAGCTTCAGGAACTGCGACTCCGACTGGAGGCTCGGCAAAGGATGCGGTACGGAGTATACCGATCAGAATCTTCCTGCCGGATAATGCACCAATTGTACAAGAACCCGTGCCGCCGGTGTTAGAAGATGGGAGAGCGAATACATTGGGCGGAGTATTGTCAGCGTTGTTTCCGCTGTTGTTTCCCCCGCCGCCGAGTTTCAGTAGTTTTCAAGGGCAGGGAAAGCCATTGGCCTATGCGATTGTGCAAGGAGTGAGAATGCCGTTAGATGCAGAGATAGGATGGCTGGGGAGCGCGCTGGTTGGACCTGATGGGTGGGTCAGTGTAGTAATTGGGTTGGTAGGATAGATGGCACAGCGTGTACGTGGTTTGGCCATTTGGCTTCAATTGACGTCATATACCAATGATCGAACGATGCTCATTCTTGTCTGTGATAGCTCTGATCCATCCCAGAAGGGTAATCCCTGCCCAAGTTCCATGGACCAGTCGTAAGGAGGGCGAGGAAAGCTTGCTCGATGTTGCGTGAGGTCCGATTTGTAGCGATGTTAGATTTAATCGAGGATCGGCGATTCGGCCAGGATGTGAGCCCGATTAGGCTGGAATTCGGAAGAGAAGCTCAAGTCACGATGCATGCCCGCATCCACTCTCCTTTTGCATTCTCTCAGATCTTCACATCAACATCTGCTTCACCTCGGCCCTGCGATCCATTCTTCCCTTCTCATCCGGCTTGTTTCACCACTTCTGTCGAGCTCAATCCGACAAAACGACAGGCGAGAGCATCCATCTTTGACCACGCTAGCCTGTTCAGCGACGATTTGAAAAGGTCGCGTGCGGGTCTGCGATCTTCTTACGCGTCGACGAGGCTGCATAACCCCTACGCACTCAGTCGGACGACCATAGCAGCCGTGAGGCAAGAATAGGAACGAAAGCTACGATGAACAACCAAGGACAGCAGCCTGGCCAGCCGGGCGCGGGGCAACAGAATCCAGCGCTTCCTGGCCAACAGCGACCGCCTCAACTTCCACAAGGACCACCGCAAAATGCCGCTCAAGCCGCCCAATACAAAGCAGCACTCATCCAACAGCAACAGATCCAAGCTATGCGTGCTCAAGCACTTGCACAGCAGCAAGCGCAACAACAGGGTCAGTCTTCTGTTCAGCAGCAACAACCTCAGCAACCGCAACAGCAACCCGGGCAGCAGCAACCGCAACAGCAGGCTGCGAACATCCAAGCTCTGCAGGCATTGGTGCAAAACAATCCGCAAGGATTGCAAGCGCTATTCCAGGCAGCGAGGGAGGGCAAGATTAGTCCGGAGCAGTTGGCGCAGCTGAAGGCTTTCATTGGCGCTCATCAACAGGCTCAGCAGCAGCAAGTAAGACCACCGCAACAGCAGCAACAACAGCCACAATTTCAACAGCAGCAGCAACAACAGCAGGTTCGACCTCCTCAGCAACAGCAGCAGCAGCAACAACAGCAACAACAGCAACAACAGCAACAACAGCCGAACTTGCAGCAACAGCAGCAGATGGCGGCTGCGCTTCAACAGCAGCTCCAGCAACAACAACAACAACAGCAGCAGCAAGTTAGACCGCCTCAGCAGCCGCAGCAGCCACTTGCTCGACCTCCTCAAGTTGCAGGCGCGCCAGCTCAGCCACAGATGCCTCAAACCGAGCAGGCTTTGTTGGAGCAATTCAACCGAATTGCTCAGCCGTTGCGGATGAAGGTCCAGGCTCTGGAAAGCGCATTGAATAACCCGAACCTGAAGCCAGAGGAAAGGCAGCAGTGTCAAAATGCGCTGCAGGAGACAAGAAATCAACAGGCTGCGTTGGCAAAGCAGATCCAAATTGTGCGAGAGTCTTTCCGTCAACAACAAGCTCAGCAGCAACAAGCCCAACAACAACAGCAGCAGCAGCAGCAGCAGCAGCAAGTGAAGCCAGCAACGCCAGTTCAAGCTGCTACTCCCGCCGCACCAGCTCCTCTGGGCGGCGTTGGAACTCCTCAGCAGCAGCAACAAGCTCAGACGGCTAGTCCAGCTGTTGCAGCTGCAGCTACACCTGCCACTCCTGCTTCGACTGCGACTGGCACGCCAAAGACTCAGGCTAAAGCTACGCCCAAGGCACCAGCAAAGAGCAAGGCTGCGATCAAGAAGGAGAAGGAGGCCAAAGAGAAGGAAGAGAAGGAGAAGGCGGAGAAGGCAAAGGAGGCTAAAGGCAAAGCCGGGCAGGCCAAGGGAAAGGGTGCAGCTTCGCCTAGTCCAGCTGCAGCCGGAGCGAAGTCTTCTCCTGCAGCAGGTGGTGCTGCAGGTACGCCGGGGGTGAGTGCTAGTGGAACACCTGTTCCGACAACACCTGCTGCTGCCGCTGCTACGAAGCCTGTTCCTGCCGGTAATCTCACGACGAGCGTTCCTCCACCTGCTGGGGGTGTAGTTTCTGCCCCCGGTGCACCTGGTGCAGGTGCTGCAGTTCCTACTACACCTACGTCTGCCACAGCAGGTACACCGATCACCGCCATGTCCGCCGCTGCAGCGTCTTATGCTCACGTTGCCATCCCACCGGTGCTCAATGTTTCTGGATCGTCCGCTCCCGAACCTTACCCCACATCCGCCGGACCTCGTTCATCCATGACACAAGGTCTCGGTGTACCCCCCGTCATCGGTACTCCCGCCATCCTAGCTCGACCCAATCCCACCGGTCCAGCCAATTCCACCGGTGAGTCCGACGCAGCCCTTGACGACCTCCTCGGTCTCCCCTCTCGTCCTCCCAACTCCAACAACCCTGACGATCTCCTCGGTCTTCCACCTACCGACGAAGACGTTGCCTCCGCAGCCGCTGCCACCGCCTCCTCCATCCTCCCAACTCAACCTACTCCCTCCACCGTCCAAAACACCTCCACCACCTCCTCCCTCCTCACCAAACGCAAAATATCCGATCTCATCTCGGAACTCGACTCGAACGAAAAACTCGAAGGCGCAGTCGAAGATCTTCTCCTCGAACTCGCAGACGAATTCATCGAAAGCGTAACACAAATGGGTTGTAGACTCGCAAAACATAGAAGAGGTGACAAGTTGGAAGTTAGAGATGTACAGTTACATCTGGAGAGGAATTGGAATCTGAGAGTTCCGTTTCCAGGCGCTGTACCTATTGCTCCTCCTAGGACTAAGGTCGGTGTTACTGCAGGTACTGGAGCCAGTGGTGGAGCTGGTGGAGGAACAAAGTAGAAACGGAAGGCGATGGGACTTGCTTTTGTACTCTATCGCATGCAAATCAGAACTTTCTTCATCTGGATTGAGGTCTCGAACAGGGTTGTAGCTGAGAGTGTGGTGTCATACGAATAGCGCACATTGTGCGAAGGAGTGCAACCTAACGATTCAAGCATAGTGTCTCTCAAATGAACATCATCAGCTCAACTTGTCCATTGACATTCAAGACACAAAATCGGCGCTCACAAGCATCGTATTGACGAAACAATTTGCAATTCGCAGAACCATGGCACAAATCACCACAACCTTTGCGTTGAAACCCTCCACCGACCGGGACGCCTTAGAGGCTCAAACATACCCTCGACGATGCCAGCAATCTCTCCAAGGCCTTTTGCTGGGCATGTAGGGCTTCTTGAAAACCACCGTGACATATTTGAACGTTGGCTGTTTGGCTTTCTTCGTTTTCATTGTCTTGGGTCTGGGGTTTGCTGTTTTGTCCTCATTCTTTTTCCCGACTGAATTGCCCTCTTTCTCCTTAGCGATCCTATTCACATCTTTCTTCTCCGCGCCCTTGTTGGATTCCCCCGCCGTGTCCTTGGAAGCACTAGCACCAGTCAAACTAGGCTTGGGGCTCGTCATCTTCGCTGCCTCCGCCTTTCCTAGTCTGTTTGCTGTAGTCGATGCCGCCGTTTTCTTCTTCATTGGCTTCACACTTGCTCCTGGCTTGTCGCCGGAAGAGGAGGAGTTGGCCTTCCTCTTACCTAATCTCGCCTTCTCATGTTGACCAGCTGGACCGGTTGTTTTCTTGGCTGAAGCAAGTGCGACGCTTGCCAACGGCGAAGGGTTGCTGTCAATGTTTCCGTGAGAGGGAAGAGGGTGTTTGCCGCTCGCAATTGGGTGGTTGTTATTTGATGACGAGGCCTTGCTAGGTGAAGTCGCGGGGTTGAGCTTGAGCGACGAGGGCGAGGAGGCTAAGCCAAGGCCGACAGAGGTGATCGAGGTAGGGGTGGACTTGAGGCCGAGACGAGTGGCGAGGCTGGTGACTGTGGGCTTCTTCGGCGTGCTCGTATCGACAGGAACAGCCTCCTTCTTCGAACTGCTGTCCTCACCCGAACTGGGAGCTTTGGTGGCGGAGGTCGACTTCTTCTTGGCAGAACCGTTGTTGGCAGCCTTGGAACCTTGATTGTTGGCTCGGTTGGCGTCGTAAACAACAGTCCAGCCATTCTCCTCGTAGGGAGTGAAAGCATTGGCAAACGTACCTTTCTTGATCTTCTTCTTCTTTCCCTTGCTCCCCTTCAGTTGCTTGTTTAACAGCTTCAACGCCTGGCCAAAGGGTATGCCTCCCTTAGAAGGCCCCGTTCCGCCACCAGTCATAGCATCGAAAGGATCAGAGTCACCCCACGACTTTGCGTAAAGTGCATCGAACATCGCCTCGTTGTAGGCTTGGCTATGTTCTTCAGCATATCCATCATAGTACCCGTAGTCAGGATCGTAGTCATCATCGCTGAGGCCGTAGTCCATGTCGTCTGGGTCGACGTAAGGGTCGAAGAAGTAAGGATTGTTGGTGTGCCAATCGGCAGGATCGTCATCCGAGTTCTCGCCTGAATCCGAATCGTCCTCGGATTCAGCTTCTTCGTCCTTGCTCGTACCCTTGGCTTCCGCATCCTTTTGACTCTGGCTGACGAGCTTGAGGGCAGCATCCGAAAGACCCAAAGTACCTTCCTTGGGGTTGTAGCTGTCGAGCTTCGTTCCCTGCGGAGGCTTACTGGGATGGAAGAAAGTTCCCTCATCTTTCGTCCGGTGAGCGGCTGCACCCCAAGGGTTGTAACCGAGCCCGTCTTTGTATCCATAGGGATCACCCGGCGCAGTATCATGCATGTAGATGAAGCTCGGTGTCAACTTGACCCTCAGCGACTGTGACCAGTCCTGCCCAAATAGCGCGATCAACAGCGATTCTCCAAACTTGGTAATGGCTTCCTTTCGACCTGCAATATCGTCGTCGTATTGCTCGAGCTCGATGCGAAACTGCCGGGTCTTGTGACAAATCCAGCGCCATTTCAGGAAATCGTGGTCAGTAGCTTGACGAGGAGTCAATGCTGCCAAGTTGAGAGAAGATAGTTGAGAGGGCAGTGGAGCGCCAAGCGCTTCTTTGACGCTTGGAACTAGAGTGACAGTTTCAAGGTAATGCTTGCCGATCGTGTCGGCTTGCGCCTTTCTCAGTTTTTCGTGTTGGTCCGAGGCGGTGGCGGGATGCTGGAAAGGTCCGTCCGAAGTAAAAAGCTCTGGATGGGCTGACACTAGGTGTGACACGAACGCCTGCTTGAGGTGCTCTTGTGCTGGTGAAGCCATGCTTGCGGTGAAATCTGGGGCGGGACCGAACTTGTGGTATCAAGGGTCTGGGTTGATCAGGTGCACTACTGCTGAGCAGTCGAGTTGCTCGAGCGCTGATCAGCACGTTGGAAGGAATTGGGTCTGGATCAGAAAGAAGAGAGAGTGAAAGGGAGGGAAGGCATACTCAATCGATCAAGGATCTACTTATACCCAGCAAAAGTCAAAGGGCCCCACACTCAAGCCTACACCCACACGCACTTTCGATCTCTTTCGAAAATCACATGAAAAGGATGCGTGACGACCTTGTTTTCTGATTGTGCAGTCACATTTTCGGCCACTTCCGAATGCTGAGTTCCCACTTCCCTTTGTTCTCTTCACGCACGGTCCTCCTCTTCTCCTGCACCTCAAGGCTTTTGACTCAGCTTCAACAGCCGCAAGAAGAAATTGATGGAGGCCCGAGCCCAATCAAGATGATTCTCCAATCAAGCGCCGATGAGACACGCACCTCCATTTGCACTTCAGATCAATCTAGAGAGCCTTCACTACTTATAGTATGTTGAGAGAAGAGATGTGTCTGATAAAGAGGGGAAGCATCAAGACAATGTAATCAAGCAAAGCTAAACAGCTGAGCACAAACATCATGAGTACCAGTTTGATCCACCTTCCTCTTCTTAGCTCTTTCCTCTCTCTTCAATTCTTCGATGGCTTCTCTGGCTTCTCTTTCCTCCTCATCTTCGTCTTCCTCATCCTGAATACCCAGCTTACGTTTTCTCTCTTCTCTTTCTCTTTGCACTTCCTCTTCCTCCTCCTTTTCTGCTTTGGCAAGCGACTCTCTCGCTCTCACCCGACCGGATTCGGAGGGGAAGATATCCACCCTGTTGCAATTTGTGCTGTCGGTGGACCCACCTGCGCCGAAACCACCAGGTAAAGAGTACGCCAATGCTGGGATCGCACGTCGTTTCGGTGCCTCTCCAGGTCTCTGCATTGGTCTGTTCAATGTCTTCTTCGTCTCCGTCTCAAACAGCGTTCCGTAGGTGATATCCAAGAAATCATCCAAACTATACCTCTCCCTTGTAAATGGCTCTGCGAGAATCCTAGCTAAACTCGTAACCGATCCCAAATAGTGCGCTTCTCCGGGAGCCACCTCCCCGTCTCCACCCATGCTTGGTCCACCGCTGTTGCCCTTTGCCACACCAGCAGCGCCGAATGATGCCAACTCCCAGAGAGAGCTCTCGAGCGCGTTAGTTTTGAGCGGATCCTTTTCATCGGGATCGAACGGATCGTTGACGCCGGCTGGGCCGATGTTGAGACGATCACCATCCCATTCTTTATGCACCATCGAGAGACAGCGAGGATGACGCTTGAGGAGGTTGTAGACGAACGGGACGACAGAAGCGATTGCTGCGGGGGGTGCGCGAAGCGAAAGTCGGGAGAGACGCTTGGCGAAACTTGCTACCAGCGTTGAAGAAAGGTGGGTGGAGGAGAGGAAAGTTTCGAGCAACCTCAAGAACCGGGCGCGATACTTCATGTGTAAGACGGATGCATCGAGCATGGAGTAGAGACGAGTGTAGAATTGGGGATAGTCCAGATTGTGTTTTGTGACCAAGGTGAAGATGGCGTTGAGCGCGAGGAGTGCGGTCGCTCCACGAGAGTCGAGGCAGGAGACGAGGAAGTCGTGTAGAAGGGTCGGTTTGGTGAGATGGGGAAGGATCTGTGCGTGTAATCTGACCAAGACTTCGTGCGTTGCTACCATGCTCAAATCACCGCCAATGAGCGAATTTGCAGGTACGCCTGCTGCAGCAGCAGATTCAGCCGTGTGTCTGCGAGGAAGCAAAAGATCGGTCCATGCAGAACTGAAAACCGACCTCTGAGCATTGAGGTTATGCAATGCTTCGTGCATCGATCTCCTCTTACGCTTCGAGGCTGAGGAAGAAGCCGAACGAGCAGCAGCGCCAAGACCACCGATTGCCTTTTTATCGGCAGCTTTGCGTTGCTCTCCTGCAGTTGCACCTGTTCGTTCATCATCTGAGTCCGAGAACCAACCTTCCATATCATCCTCCTCCTCTTCTTCAGCGCCTTCATCTGAATCGCCATCATCTACGACAGAGAGGTTTTTGGTGCCATTCACAGTTGCTTTCTTTTTCTTCTTCTTTCCACCGGCTCCTAGGGGTGGAATGGATAGTTCTTCAACGAGGAAGTTGTTGAGATCATCGTTGGTGGTGGGAATGGCAGTGAGTTGAATCAGCAAAGCAAGTGTGTGGGCACGAAGGTTGACGTTACCCGCGACACTGGGCGAAGGCTTGCGAAGGGCGTTGGAGATCTCGCGAAGAGTGGCGAATCGAACATCGTCGTATTCCTCCAAACCACTTTGGACGAACTTGGTACGGACATCTTCTGGTACACCTGACTCTACGCGGATTACCCTATGACGTGTTCCTGCTTCTCCGTTGCCGATCTTGTTGAGGCTGGGTGGGCCTGCAATGAGTGCTAGTGTGAGTGCTCGCCAAGGGGAGGAAGACCAGAGCGCGGGAGTAGACAGCATCGACTCGGATCCAGTGCTCTCTTTCTTGCTTGATGAGCCGTTCCTTGCGTTCGCCTTCGCCGCGGCAGCAGAGGCGACAATGCGAGTCAACGAAGAAGAAGCACTCGTCTGCAACTCTACCAACATCTGCAGCGCCTCCAACCTCAGTCCCTCAACTTCGTGTCCCAACAGACCGCACAGTAGCTCGAGAGTCTCGTTCCAACGCATCCTGATCCAGTCCTGCACTTTATTCAATGCCTCTCTCGCTTTCTCCGATACTGCATTGTCCACCTTATTGCTTGCCTTGGCACCGTAGGAGAGAATATAACCATCTTGATCTACATCCTTGTCAAACGGAATCCTGTCTTCACCACAGAGCGCTTTCATCGATCGCACAAGCACAAGAGCTGCACGGTGCAGAGCAATCGCCGCATCCTTCTTCTCCTTGGGCGTACGATCCGCGGTGGGTTTGGCGAGCTTTTTGGAGAGCGAAAGAAGGTCCGAGAGGGGGTTGAGGTCCGAGGATGAGAGCAGGGTTTGTTGGAGTGATTGAACCTGTTCTAAAGCGGAAGATGGTGGGACGGAAGTGGCGGTCGTACTTGGCCCAGCCTTTTTGCTGGTTGTGGAGGATGATTTCGCCATCTTTGCCACTGATGTGAAGAGAGTAGTTTGGGTGGCAGATATGATGGCGAAGAGAGGTGAGAGGAGGGTGGAGAAGAAAAGCTGAAAAGTTCAAGGTGTGTGTTGGTCTGGAAATTTTTCCTGCTGCTTTTCTGCCTTTACGCGGAGAGTGGAAGCTGCAAAAAAAGTAAAATTCCAAACAAAGCTCGGGAATCGGACAAACGGAACCCGGCAGGGGTCTGCGCTGTACTTGACGCTTTCTGACCATCCCAAGGGTCTTGCCTCACTGGCGCATCCAGAAAGCGGACTCGTGTTTGTGATTGGGACTTCAAACAGCACTGCAGCAAACAGATCCATGTGGAACAGGCGAGAACAGATGTGAATTGGATGCAAGCAGGAACAATGGACAAGCGAATACGATGGAATGCAGGAATGCGATTGGTGAAGGATGGTATGCAACTCGAACAGGACAAAATGCTTAGAATGTGAAGACGCTGCCGAGCACCTGTGCCTCGTCACCAGGACGGAGCAAGGACACAACATTGATTATAGAGACGACATGGAAAGCCTAGAATCGGAACCGTAGCTCTATGAAAGTATAATGTGAGATCAACGAAGGAGTGGCTGGAACTCCTGTACCTGATACCAGAGCTCCTTCCTCAAATCCTCCTTCGTAATGCTTTCCTTCTGCATGTCAAAGTAGAAGAAGTCTGGATCGAGCCTGGGCGCACCTGGCTCATCATCTGGATCATGGTAAGCTGCCAGATACGGGTGCTGGAGGCACTCTTCCACCGTCAACCTGTTCCTCGGATCGAATGTGAGGGTCTTTTGCAAGAAGTCGATCGCTTCCGGTGAAGCTTTTGGGAAGAGTTGGTGGAAGTCCCGTCTCTTGCGAATGGGCATGGATCGGATGTAGTCTCGAGAACGACGGCTGTTGATATTGTGGAACTCCTCTAGCGTTGGCGTGCCGAGAACGTCTAGGATCAGGGATAGTTGCTGATGATAGTCTCGACCAGGGAAGAGTGGGCGGCCGGTAAGCATTTCAGCAAGGATACATCCCACAGCCCAAATGTCAATGGCTTTGGTATACTGCTTGAAAGTAAGCATGATCTCCGGCGCACGATACCATCGAGTAGCAACATATTCCGTCATGAACCCAGTATCCTGATCAGCAGTCAGCACCGAACGAGCCAGACCAAAGTCGCACACCTTCAAATCGCAATTAGCGTTCAACAGAACATTGCTGGGCTTGAGATCGCGGTGGATCACATCAGCGCAATGCATCGGCTTCAAAGCACGAAGCGTTTGATACGTGAAGTACTGACAATGATCGTCAGAAAGCTCTTGAGTTCGAATGACTCGATGAAGGTCGGTTTCCATGAGCTCTTGAACGAGATAGACTTCAGTGAACGCTTCGTAGGTGGAAGGTTTGATGATGTCGAGGATGCTAATGATGTTTTCGGATACATCGCATTCCTGAAAGAAACGGAGGAGTTTGAGCTCGCGCAAGGTGCGGAGGGCAAACATCTGATGCTCGAAAGGTTGGATTTTCTTGATGGCCACCTTTTGTCCGGTAGCGCGATGAATGGCGCTGCAGACTACACCGTAGGCACCTTCACCGATGATCTCGCACACTTTGTACTTGCTGCCGACACGGAAGCTGATGGCCGATTTGGTTTTTTCGTGGCGAGAGACGGAGTGCGAGGGAGCGACAGCGGTTTTAGTGTCAGCGACAGTAGCGTTGGGGACGGAATTGTGGTTGACAGTTTGTCGCGATGGTTCAGATTCAGGTTGAGATGTAGGGTGTGATGGTCGTGGTGGAAGTTGTTTTTCCACATGGTAGGCGTCGGCGGGTCGCGATCGTTTGCCGATCGTTTCCATGTCGAACAGGATGTTATCAACATCGTGTGTCGGTGTTGATGGTGCGGTAGAAGAGACCGATGCCAAAGAGTCGACCGAAGAGATCGAATGCGATTTTGACGGCGGCCGATGCGATTGTGTTGTTACGGAAACCGTCGAGACATCCACAGCAGGTTCAGCCGGCGCATACATCATACGATTTTCGATAGGTCGATGAGACGTCGCATTGTGTGGCGGCAGCGTTGACGAACCAGACGTTGATGCGAACGCGTTGACATTCATGATACGTGGATCAGAAGTCATGTCGCGGCAGGCGTCGAGTTCCGTTGAGGTTGGTGAAGAAGTGACGTTGGCGATCGACATGTTGGACATGTCGTAGTGGAGACCGGCAGCCGAGGTTGAACAAAAGTTGTCCAAGTAGACACGATTGTGATCGTATGCAGCCATGATTGCAGCCAGATATAAATGGGAGACCAGAGAGAAGGGAGGGGAAGAACAGATGTCAGAATGCAAGAGGTCGATGAAGAAGCAGCGACTGATGCAGAAGGGCGATACGGCAGAGAGGCGACGAGAATGGCAGCTTAGAGTCTATATAGGATCAACCTCTAGGGAGTCTTATCTGAGACAGCAAGTCGAGGTCAACTCGAATAGGTGAGACAGAAAAGCTTGCTATGCTATTGAATGCGGAAAGGTTTCAAGAGAAGGAAAGAAGCGTGCGAAATGGAAGCGGAAGAATAATGGGAGATGGGAGGACAAAGGGACGGACCATGCCAGCCGGTGAAGGAGACTGTTCTTTAAAAGAACGTCGTGACTCTCGAAGAAGAATGGACTCCCCAAGACTGCCGTCGGGAGTGAGCATGGCTAGATCAGGGTCCAGCAGACCGCCGTCATGGCACTCTGGGTCACCTCGTGTGCAAAATGGTGACACCTCGCTACCGCTTCCATTTACCTTGCACAGCTCATGCCGAAGTGCGAGAACAGCATGTGGCTCGAGCAAAGAAAGGCCAAAGGAACGACGCGGAGTTGAGATAGAATTGCGCCACACGCAAGACAGCCAAGGAGGGAAGTGCAGGCTACCAGATCTAGGGTTGTCAAGCGTCTGCCACTGCGGAAAGCCACACGCTAGCAGCACGTCTGCAGAAGCTACAACAGTTCAGAAGAAGGAGGGGTCCGTGTCAAAGACAACAATCATGCAGGCCGACCGATGGACAAAGGAAAGGGAAGACCGCTGCTGCTGGAAGCATGCAAAGAAGTTAGCCGCAGAAAACTCGAGAAACAGCCTGAATGCCATGTGGTCGCAATCAGCACCACACAGCCGACCGGCACCAAGGAAATGAGCAAAAAAGCTTGTGACAACACTTTACAACGCTTTGTTTTATGTGCACGATCAGCCCCAAGCCGACTCTGAGCTTTACAGAACTCGGGAAAAAGATCTTGTCGGCCAAAGCAATGCGTTGGTGCCAGCTGCAAGATTCGCAAGCATGCAGCTGTATATGCAACCAAGCACAAGTCAGAATGGCAAGACTTTGCTAAGAGCCTGCGCTAAGCTTGTGGCGTGTTACGTGACAGCTGACGAGGGCTGAAGCGAAGCCGCGTCGGCGCAAGTCAAGTGTGGGCGTCGGCGCTCCAAACAAAAGGGTTGGAAAAGAAAAAGAAAAAGAAAAAAGGGGCTGCAGTACGACAGGAGAAAGGTTGCCAGCAAAAAAGGGATCGAAAGAGGTGCAGCTCCCCTTTCTTCTCGGTGCAACGAGCGAGCAACGACAATAATGGTGAGAGAGGATGGCTGAACCGTTACAAGAAGCTCTTTTGCAACAAATGCAAGGAGTTCCGGTGCAACATCGCCCTTGGTCTTCCTCCCACTTACAGCGTTGCTCCATTCGGTCCAACTCTTTGAACTCGCCCTAATCAGAGGGTTCAACAAAGTAGACTGAAGTTAGCTCGGCGTTTCAGGATAGAGGAGCATCGCGTTGCTGGCTCGGAGCTGCTATTGCGATGAAGTATGATCTGATGCCGAGGCATCGATCTTGTGCACCGCGATGCAAAAGCAGGGTTGCACCCTTTCTTTGTTCGTTCAACCCAAAAAGAAGGGTCCAGCCAATGAAAATTTCAGGGCAGCACAATGCGACAGGGCAAAGCGACAGATTCGGCGTCAAAGTTCCGCAGAATCAGCAACATCGCTCGGCGTACAGCGTCAACCGTTTCCCGTCGCAACCACCGTAACACGTCGTAACACGGGAACAAAGGAAGCAGAGCAGGAGGGGCATGCAGGAGCCTGTATTTGCGAGCTTGGTCCATCAATCCGTCTGTTCGGCATCGAAGAGCTTAGGGACAAAGAGAGAAAAAACTAAAAAAAGGAATCTTTTTTATTTTTCTCGCTTATCCTTTCGCTCTGAGACGAACAAACAAGAGGTGAGACACCGCCGATCTGTCCATCGTTGCGCTGTCTACATCACGCTAGCCGTCGTCCCAAATCCCTTCGCAAAGAGGCTGAAGAGCGTCAGAAAGCATGGATGTAGGCCCTGACCCTGCAAGAGCGTTTAAGAATGGACAGAAAGTGGTTGGATCGGGGAGCTATGCAACCATGCGACGTGATAAAGTTGTTGAACTGAAGCCAAGCATCGCCGATCCAACGCGCCGATAACGTTACGATTCGACAAGCATACCACGACCAAGCCAGATAGTGTCGCCATCTCGACGCCTTACGAATCACCCTCAGTCAGATACTGTCATTACGCAAACTCACCGAATCTTTCGAACAGCCGAGTTGTCATTCTGCTGCTGAGCTGTGTTCGTATCAGCTGCAGCATTTGGTGCCTTATTGTCGGGAATCTGAGTTGTCGCTTCGGTCTTAGCCTCTGGAACAGGCGCAGGCGCAAGAGCAGCTGCATCGTCTACCATCATAGCTGAATGAGTCGCTGTGTTGGTACTCGTGATTGTCGAATTCTGCTGCTCGACACTGTTGTTCGAAATGTCGGGCTGATCGACAGAGTGAACGCTGACACTGACTCCTTTAGTATCTGTGTTGGTGTTTCGAAACTGGCTATGCTTGTTGTTGTCGAACGAAGGGTTCTGAAAGATGGAAGGAGTTCGGGTGTGTTGCTGATGGGTAGGGTGAAGAGGAGGTTGCTGAAGGGCACCGATCGCAGCTGAGCCAGGGACGTGAGACTGTGCAACGGCGGAAGACGGGAACATTTCTACGTTTCCCACGATATCACCACCATCAGCAGTGGCTTGGCTCGCAGCCAGAGCATGAGCATGAGCCGTAGTCAGACCTTCCATCTTAACCTGGTGAGAGTCACGAGGGATGAACAAAAGAGGATCGGGAGTGAAAGTGAAAGTCTGATGATGAGGAAACAGGCGGTCCGAGTCAAAAGTCAAGCGAGCCGATCAACACAAAGTAGTGACGAAGACAAGGTTATTGAGGGACCAAGTTTCAGCTTACTTTTCAGACAAGCTTTTGAGGCAGAGTCAATTTCGAACGTGACTCTGCTTCGCCCAGTTCGGTCTCATCAATGTGTAGAGAGGGGAGCAGGGAGAGTGAAGGCGCTCACACATGAAGTTGAAGCAGAGGTGGGTTTGTGTGACCATCAGTCACGCTTGCAAACTTTCATATGAGCATGTTGCACTCGACTCATCGGATGCTACCTGTCATGGCGGTCTTCGGCTCTCTCGACGTTTAGCAAGCTCGGACTTAGGCGTAGACTTGCCCAGGATACGATCCGTTCAGACCGCTTACAGCATTGCGAAACACCAATCTCACGGAGCGCAAGGAGCGTGCATCCCTAGACCCAAGTAGAGTGAAGGAAACAGGCACGGACTAATTCGAAGGCGTTGCCGAATCGTTGCATTTCACCAATACTGTACATGCGCACGGATGCCCCTGCATGATCCTGCTTTCTTCGTCACTGTCAAGCAGTCAGCTGCGCGAATGAGACGCACGCACGCACGAACCTGAATCGCAGCTCATCCGTCAAGTGTTTGACTCAGAGGCTAGAAGAGACACAGACGTAATGACGCCAATGCCAAAGCAGAACAGTTTCGATTCAATCTCGATTAGTGGGAAAGAGCGTAAAGGAATATGCAAAGGTGCACTACAAGATTTGAAGGAAAGTAAATTCTGTATGGTGGGGGAACGCCCCGACCTCTGCGAAAACGAATGTGTACAATGAATTGTCTGCTCAAAATCTGATCACTTCCCCAGCTTCAGCTGACTCCGGATGACTGCGAGTAGACGTATGGCTTAGATGTCCCTGCCTATGACTGCCATCGTTGCGACCCGGACCGGCACTCGGAGGCCAGCAGGGCGGGGGCTGATTGAAAGTCGCACTCCTTTGCCGCACACTCCCTGTGGTTGATCTTCTAGGCGACAAAGCAGATGACCGACACGGAGAGTCCATTTGCCAGGGCACCGCAAAACCATTCTCACCCGTCCCATCCTGACCAGGTTGAAGCCTAGCCGAGTTATGTGGACCTGGCAGATAACTATCGTAGTAGTCTGCATACTCGAATGCCGAATGCGGGGATGAGCCAAGCCCCACCTCATTATCAAGCTCCGCGTTTCGATCGAGCTTGGTGCTGGAACGCCAATGAGCAGGCAATGAGGATGATGAGTGGTCGTATCGAGACGGCGATGTGTCTTGCGAGCCTGATTGTGAGTTGTGAGTCGGGAAGGGAGTAATGCGGAACTCTTCGCCTCTAGCTTTCGACAAGGCTTCATCATTGAGTCGGATCTGAGAGCGGCGGATCTTCTCCAACAGATTGGCTGTCTTTGAAAACTTGAAGCTTTTACGAGAAGACCTATCCTGACTCGCAGATGACGGGCTAGAGAGCTCATTCTGAGCCGGCAGAGATGCTGAAATATCTGCAAAGGGAGGAGCGTGCACAGAAGCACGGGTGCGACGCTTCATGTAGTAGCTCAGGCAGCGATCAATCTGGACATCGTCTCCATCGCAAGTACGTTCACCCTCTTTGAAGCTTAAATCGTGCTTTGCACTGAGCAGGCCGGAATATGGTGCTCCTCCCTGTTCTGGAAGCGTACTGAGCTGCGTATGACATGTCTGATGTGAGTCTATCTGTCTCTCTGACGGGCTCGAATGCGGTTTCAATGTGGCTGTAACGAGATCTCGGGATCGAGGCGGCGATAGAGAGAGACTGACGTGCTGTGTTTCCGATTCCACCTCTGCACTATGTCCCTGAGCGGACCATACTGATTTGTCGATCTGTGAGGCTGTCTTATAGCTTGCGAAGTCCATATCGAGGGCTTTCTCAGCCGCATCATAACCGTGCACCGCTCTATTTGAATCTTGTGCTGCATTGCGCAAGTCAGTATTCCGCTCTTTCTGCTCTGGCAGAGAACATTTCTTCTTCCGTTGACTGCGCCAAAACGCAATGGCGCTGCCTAGGGCAAGAAGAACCACAACGATGCATAGCGCAGCGGCTGCGATCACTGCCACACTGGGTGTCTTCCCCTCTGTTGCTTTTGCTCTGGTACCTGCTGGACTTGCGACTGTCGGAGGTGAGGAAATGGAAGGCTGCGGTCCGGTATTCGGGGCGACTGCAAGTGGCGGTGGAGCAGGTGATGAAGACGGTGTAGAGGCTTGAGTACGCGATGCTGGCTGAGATGGCGACACTGACACGTCATTCGGCTGCTCCTTCTGGTGAGCAACACGACCTTCAGACTTGGGTGTGTCCGTGTGATCATGAGGTTTCGACTTATCATGGTGTTGCTCAGAGTCGTCAGTTTGTGGAGGTTGATGATGGCCGTGCTTGTGATGAGGCTGATCCTTTTTGTCGCGAGGATGCTTTCGTGTGTACGCTCGAGCTCGACGTCGAGCATCGCGGCTATCCAAATCGTGATCCATGCTGCCGAATGGCTGTACAGGATGTCACGGGTCGAGCAAGATGCGGTCAGGCGAACAAGGCTTGAGCCTGTCGAGTGGTCGATATCATGTGTCCAGCTGAAGGTTTTGATTGAAGGTTGGGAGCAAGCTCGATTCTACTATAGGATGCAGCTTACTAGGACCTGGTATACACATCGTGATGGGATAGGAGTGAGAGAAGCACGACAGATGGCCAACCATCAATCCCTCCTCCCAACTGTGGGATCTCGTCATGAAGTGTGTGGGTGTTGCCCCATCGCATCCTGGCAAGACTTTGCGGCGGAATCGAGGCTTGATACTTCATTTCCACCCTCTGCTCCACCACCGGTCAGGGTCAAACAGCAACACCCTACCTCATCTCGGTTGAGGAGGAAAGTTGAGGCAAACAGAACACAAACCCGCGCGTTTAGCACCAGCGCCAGCGCCATGATATGGACCCCTTTCCACGTGAGCCCACGCTCCCTTTTGCGAGGACTCAAAGGATAGCAAGAAGCCCACCAGGCTGACATTGTGGGCTCGCACTGCTTCACATCTTGAAGCTGTACCTCAATCATGTGAGTGTTTTCAGCGTCTTGCTAATGGCAAGAGGAAGAGAATGACACTTGTGCACTAGCGTGCATGAAATGGAAGAACGGTTACTCGGCGACTTGATCGGCGCGTGTCGGAAAATCCGGCAAAGAAGAAGCTCGTGACTCGGCTAACCAGATAAAGAAGACGTCTACTTGATTGATGCAATGAGCCGATTGTGGAGATGACAAGACTCCATATCGTATCAGCACCAGCACCAGCATCAGCATCAGCACCATCAGCTCACCTATCCGCGCAGCTTCGAGCAGCAAGAAACAAGATGAGGGCGGTTCTACAACGTGTCAAAGGTGCCACTGTTCACGGTAAGCATTCGCACCAGCAAAAACGGCATTAGCCATCAAAGCGGCTTTTCGGCTGATTCTTCAAGTTGATCTCCTGTGACACAAAACAGTGGATGGCAAACTCGTCTCCAAGATCGGTCCAGGCATTGTTGCTCTAATCGGTATATCGACCGAAGATACAGCTGCAGAGATCGTACCCCTCGCCAATAAGATCCTCAACACCAAGCTGTGGAATGAGAATCAAGAAGCTGGCCAGATCACAGTCCCCCCACAGTACGAGCCAGAGCAATCCACATCAACATCCTTTCCTTCAAGCAATGGAGATGCAGCAGCTTCAGTAACAGAGGCAGAAGCAGAAGGAAAGGCACGAGCAGAACAAGTGTGGGGCGGCAAACCCTGGAAGCGGTCCGTTGTCGAGTTGGGAGGTGAAGTGTTGTGTGTTTCACAGTTCACATTGTTTGCAAGGACGGTCAAGGGGACGAAGCCAGACTTTCATAGAGCGATGGGTGGAGATAGTGCAAGAGTCATCTATGAGGCATTGTTGAAAAAGTTGGGCGACAGCTATGCTGCTGACAAGATCAAGGACGGTGCTTTCGGCGAGATGATGGACGTTTCGCTGACCAACGACGGTAGGTTCAACATTCTTTCCAACTCCAGTTCGACACAAGTAAGAGTCGCTTACCAATTCTCGGCCCTGGATCCGCTATTCCCGCTCTTGACACGATCGACCACTACACAGGACCTGTTACCATCTGTAAGTCGCCTTTTGCACGATCGGTGTTCGCCATGTTGGAAGCAGTCGCTGACAGAATTTGGTCGTCCATCTTTTGCCATTTCAACTCCTTGTGCAGTGCTCGATACCACCGAAAAGAAATAGAGCACTC
The DNA here is from genome assembly GCA_019972555.1 of Ustilago shanxiensis. Classification (NCBI taxonomy): domain Eukaryota; kingdom Fungi; phylum Basidiomycota; class Ustilaginomycetes; order Ustilaginales; family Ustilaginaceae; genus Ustilago; species Ustilago shanxiensis. Next base: position 563,715 of record BPMX01000004.1, on the reverse strand, counting down.
TCATTTCTTTACAGCACTGTACAGTACCACCACGTGCGAACCAGCATCAAGGACATTCTTGCAACGATAACTGCAGCTGTAGGCTTCAAAGACTGACGGCCAGGCCAGCAAGAGTGCTCGGAAGTGTTTCGGATCGTGAACATGTGAATGCGCTACTCCAGTCCCAAGAGCTGGCGAATGCGTCGAGCACGCTGTATGAGCGATTGCTGATCCAGCTGGATTGCGGTCGGGATGTCAATGCCACTGCGCTTGTTATGATCTCTGATGGCATGTAGTGGGAGGAGTGTGGCAAGCTGCCGTGGTCCGAACTCGTTGCTTTCGGGTCATTGACAGTCGGAGTTGCTCTTGGATTAGCTGCTGTCCACGTTCGTGTCCCATGTATGGTGTCCATGGTTGTCGTCGATGAGATTGTCGTTTCTGCAGCAGCATTCGTCGGCTTCTCAAGTACCTTCGATCTTTCTGACTCGATCGAACTCGCAATCTTCTCCACCTGGCCGCTTCCTCGTTCAACCGTTTTGTCCTTACGTCTTATGAATCTACTTCGCCGTCCGCTCTGCCACCTTAAAGGTTCCTCTTGTTGACCTCTGGTCTCGTCGACATACAGCTCGGCCGCAGCACTACCAGACGGCGAGCCCCACACGTCCTCAAGTCCAGGCCAAGGATTCTTTCGCACGCCTTTGACTTTCTGCGGCCATCGTTCGGCAAAATCTTGGGCGACCATCCACCGAAACACGCCCTTTGGCACCACAACATCAGCGCCTCCGAGCTTCTTGCGAGTCTCGATTTCGGTTCTCGTTGCCCATGCGAGGTCTTGGTCGGAAATATCAGAGGGCGCGGTGATCTCGGAAGATTGAGCATCGGTGTCAAAGACCACTTCGACAAAGCTTGCCAGGTCTACGCCGAGACTCTCAGGGAAGGCGAAGAGTGCTTGTTGGGCCTGGTGAGCGGTTGAAAGGGCCAAGCCTGAGGTCGATTCTCTGGGCTTGCTGGAAGATGGTGCAAGTGTTCTGCTAACTAGTGACGATGGAAGTTTCGCTGCGTGTTGCTGACGCGCAGATTTAGTCACCTGAACCATGTATGCGAGAAAGAGTCTTCGTCGATGTTCGGCTTTCTGCTGCTTGCGCTTAGCTCGGCGAGCTTTTGCTTTGATCCTTGCGACCAGGGGAGGAGGCTTGCGGCGGGATGGTCCAGGTTTGGGTGGTGGCGGAGGCATCAGCACGCCCTGACTGTCTGTAGCAGGTTCTCGATGTATGTTCTTTGTGTTGCAAGCCACACTGTTCGCTTGCGCTGGTAAATTATGACTTGAGATACGATCAGTCAGAAGCCAATCCATGCACCCGCTCCGATAGGCGTGAATTGGATCCATATCAGCTGTCACGCCTTTGGGATCGATCCAAGTCGTGTAAGATGCGGCAGGAGGTGCTATCCTCTGCCTCTTGTGATTGTTAGAAGGGGCATCAAGTTGATTAGAGCGTTTTGAGGATACCTTGGTCGATCGCGGATGGTAGTTGTCTAGTATGCCGACTTCGTGCCGCGGCGGTCCTGCGGATGATACCAACAATTGCCGATTTGAGCATGAAGGATGGGATGATTCGGGATGCGATTGCTGGACATCTTCGCAATGGGCGCGATGCAGCTCATCCCAGAGTCGAAGCTTGGTGATTCCGAGTCCCAGAGGTACGGCACCTTCGAGAGTAGACATGTCTAAGTCGTAGTAGACAGAAAAGAAGCGTCTTAGATCCCACTATGGATGCAGCAAAGTGATGGTGCACAAATAAAGCATGAAAAGTACTTGCGCGGTCGAGCCTCTATGAGAATATATACGGAGTTTCATGTGCGGTGGATCCTGAGCTTTATGGCCTGTGGAAAGAGCCACTAAAGCCCGATAGAGGTGGGGTAGTGTATGTGTGTGAAACTTTCTGAGGGCTGGCAAGCTAAACTAGAGTGCTTGGCAGACTTGGACAGGTCGGCGAGTCACTTCCGGTCGGTTACGCGCGCTCAAATGGTTTGTGAGCAACAACGATCTGGATTTGAGTCTGTCTTAAGCTTCACGAGAGCTTGATTCAGGTAGGATTGAGATGTAGCATGTCAAGCGAATCAACGATGACGCAGTTCGAGAGCAAGGAAGGGAAATTCCGAGGGAGAAGTTGTGTCGTGAGCTCGTACGCCGGATCAGCCGGTCTTGAGGAGCGCAGTGTCGCTGTAGTGGCGGGATCGGTTGTCGGAAGGCGGGAGAGCGCGCTTTGATAGGTTGGAATATGCCAATGCAATTGTGATCAGGGGAGTAACAGGTGATGTTGTTGACGATTCGAGACGTTGCTGAAACTCTAAGTTGCAACTCGGAGGTCATGTGTCATCGTTGATGCCCACTGTGACCCTTCGATTGCAAGTGTACCCACCAAAAACAGACGCCCACTTGAATTCGAGACCCTTTTCATCATCGTCATGAGTCGCTGAAATGAAGTTCGGCGTTCCCGATGCTGAGATTGCCTCACTTGCTGAAGCTCCAGTAGAGGAGTATCTGCCCACGCTCATCAAATGCCTTCTCCTGGTACAGTGGGCTCGAATTTCTCCAAGTGCAGTCTTCAGTGTAGTTGAAAGCTGTTTGAGATTTGAGTCAAAAGCATCAACCTACCCAGACGAATCAAAGCAGCGAAAGGGGCACGGCATTAAACTCAAACACAGGAGTTCACAAGGCTTAGCGGAACCTTAACGAGCCATCGTGGAGCTCAACCTTGTCCAGCACACGCATCACCTTGCATGCAATTCTCTCTCACGCTGTAAGTTGAATATGAGTGATGTCGGAAGTGCCAGGACTTTGAAGTGGGCATACTCTCTCATCGTGCTCAAAAAGCAAGGTTAAAAAATCAACAAGACGATGAAAAGGTAGCAGCGATTTTCGATGTTTGTTAGGGCACTGGCTTCAACACCTCTCGAAGCTTTTTTGTTCGGTTTCCCTCTGCCCACGATGACGTTGAGGTCTGGAATTCGGTGAGCGATTTTCCATCGCCGTTCTCAACACAGGGTCGCGTGCCGTAGACGTCAGAGGCCGAAAATAGCTCCCAAAGACGTGAGACCTACCCTTCCCGAAAGAAACACAAAAAAGATCTCCCAAACATGGCGGTGCTTAATTTCTCCACATTTCACAGCTTCGTCGTGTTCACAGCTGCTGAGTGTGCCCACTCTTCTGTCTCTGCTTGCATTGCAGTCTGGTTGATTGCTTTTGCCATGCTTTTGCCACGAAAGAGCTGCGTTTGAAGCATGGCTTGCATGCCAAGCCATGCCCAGAGTGTTCAAAGAGTGAGCAGCACCGTGAAAGGGCTCTGCAATGATCACACAGCCTGCCCCAATTTCTCTTCCCCAGTCTATCCTGTGATACCCATTCATCTTCGCTCCTTCCCTTCATTCTATAAGAGCGTGTCTTTGCCGCCACCAACCTGCCTTCTCAACACCACCATCGCTTTCGTCTGTAGCCTGGACACCGTCAACATGACCAGTTATTTAGCCAACAAAGTCACCAAACGCCTCGTCTCGGGTCAGGCCAAAAAGTACGAACCCGAAGATCCACTCTACGAATTCTACACTACCGCCGATGGCAAGCAAAAACGTCGCAAACGACCCTTACCTCCCGGTCTTACACGCAAGCAGGCCAAGCTTCTCAAGAAAATCAAGAAGCGCGCACACTATCTCGACAAAGGATTCTCTCTCTGTGGCTTCCGTTTCGGTTGGACCTTCTTCATCGGTATCGTTCCTGGTCTGGGTGATCTCGTCAACGCGTTGCTCAACCATACACTTGTAGTTCGACCAGTAAAGAACGAGTTGGACGAACAGCCGGATTGGTTGATCAGACAGATGATTATCAACAACGCCATCTCCACTGGTGTCGGATTTGTGCCGTTGGTGGGTGATGTGGTAATGGCTGCTTGGAGGACCAATTCGAGGAATGCAAAGTTGTTGGAAGAGTTGCTTAGGTTGAGGGGCGAGGAGAACATTGCGAAGGGCTTGCCGGATCTGACACCGAGGTCACCGCATGATACACATCCGGCTCAGAGCGCTGCACAGAACCATGTTCAGCAGTCGACCGGAGTCGGTGCGGGTGCGGGCGGAAGCAGCACGGTTGGAAACTCGTCTTCAAATCTTGTCCAGAACAACAACAGGAATCAACAGGCGGCTTTCAATGCAGGTGCTCAACAACCAATGCAGGACACCGCAGCGGTACCTGCTTCAGCGGCACCAGCTCGCAAGAAGAGCTGGTACTCGCGTCAGTAAATGCGCAAACTTCGAGTTTGACTCGTCAAATCCTCACCCCTCCGGAGGATAGAACCTTGCAAGGATTTCACCATGACTCAACAAGCCTCAATACCCAAATACTACAACCATACATCGTCTCTGTTCCCGTCCATGTAGCTCGATTAGCATCGCACAATCTTTCGTTAAATCCAGATCTTAGACGCACAAGCTTCTGTTGGCACAGTTGTGTTTTTGTGTGTGGGAGATGTTCGCATTACGTGCCGAAAAAAGGACCCTACTTGTAAGGCGTATATCTAGCTGATCTACCAGGAGTAGCATTCCTCGAACCGCTCCTGCTCGAACTTTGACTGTCGTATCCACCTCCCACCGCTGATACTGCTGGTGTTGCTCCTGCAGGAAGCGAATTCAACGCGATTGATCCTTGTCCCACAACTTCACCTCCTTGTGCTTCAAACTGCCAGAAGCAAAGATTTCCATCCTCGCCACCCGTATACAACGTATTTGTCGCCGCGTCCCACTCAACAGACCTAACGATATCTGCATGACCGTAGAACGTTCCATCTCCTTGTTCGGGGAATACTGCTCTCAAACCCCAACTCGAGTTCGCTGTTGGGGTTGAAGTGGGAATGGAGATAGTTGCAAAGGCGCCCTCGGATTTGCCGACGAACACTGTGAGGTGTTCTTCGGCGGTAGGAGTTGGGTTGGGGAAGGAGGGGAGATGAGTGAAAGCATCAATGACGTAGTCTGTGCTCCAAGGTGGACGTAGGGATGAAGAGGATCGGACGTCGGTTGTGGGCAGAATAGGGTCGAATTTATCCGCATCAAAGAGGGAGAGAGTTTGCATATCGCCGATAGCCCAAACTTTCCCAAGGGCTCGACGACGAGCTTCTGTTTCGACTTGTGAAAGGTCGGCTTCCTCGGAACTGTCCATGTTTGTATCCATCGCAGAAGCAGCTGAGGATGAGGAGGCAGAAGAGTAGATCCATCCAGCCCGAGCAACAGAGTTACCAGTATTGCCTACAGAGATCACTGCATCGTCTTCTTCCGGAATCGTAGTGTCGATCGCTGACACCAGACCGTCAGTGGAACCACTCAGCAGAATTCCAGAGTGTAGTGCAGAGTCAGGATGGTATTGTAGCACGGTGATGTCGTCACTGTGTACTTCGTTGTATTTGCTCTTTGGCGCAGCAGTGGAGCGGATATCCCAGATGTCGATGTCGGAATCACCGTGTCCGTACTGTTCTGTACCGGCGGCTATTGTGTTCGCATCATTGGGAGCTGGTTCGACGCACAGATATGGCGCTTTGGATGTACGTTGAAGCGTCCAGACTGGTCTAGTGAGACCGGATCTTGTGTCCCAGCATGCAACAGTGCCGTTGGAGACCGACGCGACGAAGCTGCCTTGTGCGGAAGAAAGGTTCTTTGCTTGCGTGATTCGTGCATCCTTGAAGGCGCGATGAGATTCAGCTACAACACCAGAGGTCTTGTCGATCAAGGTGAGCGTGCTGTCATCCGCAACGGCGAGAAGTGTAGGTACGCCGTAAGAGGTGGATAGCGATAGAAGGTGTGTAACGTAGGCTGGCGAAGCGTTGGCGTTTGCATTCGGTGGAATCACTTGTACGTGAAACGGCTCTTTGGCGCGATAGATGCTGGAGCTGGAAGCCAGAGCTGGTGCTCTTGCCGCTCCAGAAAGCGTCAAATCCATGTCTTGATCCATCGTCCCTGATGCTCGTCTATGGAGAAGATTTTGAAGGAGAGTGTAAGTGTGAAGAAAGAAGAAAGGTGGAGAGGTGAGCTTGCAAGAACCAAAAATTTCTAGAGCCGAAAAAGCCTAAAATTTGGCACAATGCATAGCCAGCCAGTCTGTTTTTTCGTGCAAGAAGGACGCTGTTAGAGTTTCAAAAATGTAGGCGTTAAATGCGGAGGTTGAATTGGAACACACACAGACAAAGTGCAACAGCAGAGATGCGTCACTGAACAGGGGCCCGAAAGCTCAGATTTGAGTAGGGCTCGCAAGCACGGCCTTTGCAGTACTCTCGCCTTGGAGAAGATGGTAATCGCAACTTCGCAACCTATCACTTTACCCTTTGCATCCATCATCCCTCGTAACTACTCATCAATCATCATAATTTGCCGTCGAATCAGTCGCCGCCTCTTGCCCTACTACGAGCACGTCCTCTACCCGGCTGAACCGTAGGATACTCAAACCCCTTGACGTCGGATATAAGCACGTCTCAGCACCGCTTCGACTAGCCTCATCGGATCCGTAGCCGATTTGAACATCAGCAGAAACATCCATCCTTTCGCACTTGCACGAGCTGACTCCAGCCTTCTCATTACTGTAAAGATCCATAGCCGTCTCCCCGCCAATCACAATGTCGTTCAACGATCTTGAGCGCGGCTCTTCTTCCCGTGGAGGTGGTCCTGGCGGCAGCGGCGGAGGTTCTCGCAAAACTCCACTCCCACTCTACCGCAACGAAGTAGCCCCTTCGCTTCCACCCGAGTTCGAAAAGCTCACCAACAAGATCGGGATTCAGATCTTCAAGATCAACTCGAACGTCACTGCTATCCAGAAACTCATCTCGCTCTCCTCGTCCTCTTCATCCAACACATCCGCCAAAGCAGCGAATCAGGACTGGGGTAAACGTATCAATGATCTTATAGAAACCACTCGCGAGCTCATCAAAGATGCAACAAATGATATCAAGTCCCTCTCCACTTTCCCTCTTGGACCCTCGAACGGTGGAGCCAAGCTTACGCAGGGCAAATTGCAACGCGACTTCCAATCAGCAGCCATGCAATTCCAGCGCGTACAAAAGGAAGCGGTGGCTACGACGAGGGCCAAATTGGAACAGGACAAGCAGAAGGAAAGGCAGATGTTGAAGTCCCGCAACTCGCAGTTGTTGATTGATACGGAGGAGTCGGAACGAAATAACAGTAACGCTGGTGGTGCTCAGCAAGGAGAAATCCAGGCAGAATCACTCGACCTGTTGCCAGAGGGACCATCACAGGCGGATCTCGAGTATCAAGAATCATTGATCACGTCGAGGGAGGCAGAGATCAGAGAGATCGAAAGCGGTGTCCAGGAGTTGAACGAGATCTTCCGTGATCTGGGTAACATTGTGCAGGAGCAGGGAGGCATGATTGATAACATCGAGTTCAACATCAATTCGATTGCGGAGAATACAGCTGGTGCGGATAGAGAGCTGGTCGTGGCACACGAGTATCAGAGGAAAGCAGGGAGAAGGTGTATCTGTTTGTTGCTGGTGGTCGGGTTTGTGGTTGCGATTGTGTTGTTGGCTGTTCTTAATTAAACAGCCTGTTTCTTACACCATTCGATTGGATGGCTTCCTTTTCTTCTTTCGTACCCCTGCTTGATACCTGTAATGGACTTTATTGCTAGATCTTTGAGCTATGGCCGGCTGTAAGTGTTTGTATTGTGTGGCTTTTAGGGTCAAAGGCAGTTGGGTTTGAAGCACAATCGGTGCGCCGAACACAGTAGCCATGTCGAAGCGTCAACGTGCACAGTTGAAGTCGAATTTCGAAACAGAAGTTGACGCCGAGATCCGAATTCCAAAATTTTCCTTTTACCCTTTCGCACCCTGTCCGAACCCCACCTCGAAAACATAGACAATCTGCACATTCATCCTTCAGCATCGACCTGCTTACCATTACCATCACCATCACCATCATCCCTCGTTTGAACGCACTTTCGCTCTGATCTGCAAGGTCGAGATATCGGTATACGCTCGAGCTGTAGCCGAAAGAAGCGCCCTTCTCACATTCTCGCACAGCATCCGACAGCGCTACACTAGTATCCTTCCATCATGCGTCAACTCAAATTCCACGAGCAAAAGCTGCTCAAAAAGCATGACTTCCTCGATTGGAAGCAAGATGCCGGCATGCGCGAAGTCAAAGTCATGCGTCGCTATCACATTCAAGATCGCGATGACTATCACAAGTACAACAAACTCGTTGGTAAACTTCGACACCTCGCCCTCCGCCTTTCCACTCTTCCCGTCGCAGATCCTTTCCGAGGCAAACACGAACAGGGAATGCTTGCGAAACTTTATGATATGGGATTGCTCGACACAGGAGCGAAAATGTCGGACATCACGAACAAGCTCAACGTTTCGGCGTTCTGCAGGAGAAGGTTGCCAGTGGTAATGGTGAGGTTGAAGATGTCAGAAACAGTGGGGCAAGCGGTGAAGTATGTAGAGCAAGGACATGTTAGGGTGGGTCCGGACACTATTAGTGATCCTGCGTTTATGGTGACGAGGAATATGGAGGACTTTGTCACTTGGGTGGATACGAGTAAGATCAAGAGAACGATCGCTAGGTATAATGATGAGTTGGATGACTTTGATTTGCTGTAGAGCATTCACACACTCTTTCTCACAAACTCGCTCTTCCCCTCGCATTCACTCTGTCCTGCTCCCCATCACATTTGTATTTGTACTCTTTCGCATCATGGCATCGTATCTTTATTGCTTGTCCTCTTGTCTGTGTTTGCAGTTGCAGCTGCACTTCCCATCCTCAGTGTAGAGCTAGCAATTGTTTGTAAAAGCAAGAGAGACAGCTTCTCTGTGTGTGGATGTTTGGTACGTGTACGCATAGCCCTCGTTCTGCTAACAAGCCGCTTGTCACCTTCCAAGATGGTGGCGAATAGCATCATTCAAATATCAAATTTCGAGAAGAAAGCTGGAAAGAAGAAAGTGAATTATCCAGATGTTTGCATGTTGTCTCCAAAAAGCGTAACACAGTGATCGTGCGGTTGGACTGGCCTTTGTTCACTCAGAGACGCGACGCACCAGAAAATTCTTACACACAGCAGCAGCTGCTCAGCACAGTTCTGTTGTTGTTCTCTTTGTCTGCCCTTGCCAAACTCCACTTGGAACAAAGCTGCGTATGCACCAGCCAGCCAACTCAACTCAGCTTAATTTCCGACCACCAACCCTCGCTTCCTTCCTCACCGACGGACATCGCCCGTACACCTTTACCACTTTCAAGTCTCACTCTACATTCTGCCGAACACTCTTCAGCAGTGTTAGCATTCAAGCAATGGCCAAGATGGCAACCACAATCCCCATCAAAGTCAAACACAATGGCAAACTTCACGATATCACCCTAGACATTTCTTCCCCCGCCACAGCCTTCAAGCAATCCATCTACGAAAAGACCGGTGTCCCCACCGACCGTATGAAGGTCATGGTCAAAGGTGGAATGCTCAAGGACGATCACGACCTTTCCAAGATCGGTGCCAAACCTGGACAAACTTTCATGGTCATCGGTACTGCTGGAGAGCTGCCCAAGGCTCCTGAAGGGCCGATTACGTTTATTGAGGATATGACGGACTCGGAGCTTGCATTGGCGACCAAGACCAGGGTCGGTTTGACGAATCTGGGTAACACCTGTTACTTGAACTCGACTTTGCAGGTGTTGAGGGCTATTCCGGAGTTGCAGACGGCGTTGGGACAGTTTGACGGTGGATTGGGAGGTGCTGATGGCGAGAGGAACCTAACTGCTGCTTTGAGGGATCTGTACAAGAATCTTTCGGAGACTACGGAACCCTTCCCTCCCTTTGCCTTCCTTACCATTCTGAGGCAAGTTGCTCCTCAATTTGCAGAGATGTCCCGCGATGGTCACGGGTTTGCTCAGCAAGACGCAGAAGAGGTCTGGGTGCGCATCATTCAAGCGCTTCAGAACTCTCTTCAAGGATTGTCCTCGGAAGGAGGTAGCAATGCAGCCGCCTCGCGCAAGTTCGTTGAACAATACTTGACCGGCCAAATGGTCATCAAGCGTTCGACAGCCGAAGCACCCGATGAACCCGCCTCTACCACCCGCGATCAGTTCTCTATCCTCCAATGCAACATCTCGTCCACTACCAACGAAATGACCTCCGGTATCCTCGATTCTCTCAACCAACAACTCGAGAAAACCTCCTCCACTCTCAACCGTACCGCTGTCTACGATGAGACTTCGCGCATTGATCGTCTTCCTGCTTACCTCGCCACTCATTTCGTACGATTCTACTGGAGGAGGGATATCAATAAGAAAACCAAGATCATGCGTAAGGTCAAGTTTCCTTTCGTTCTCGATGCTACTCCCTTCTTGACGGATGAATTGAAGGAAAAAACGAAGGAGACTAATTTGGCAATTAAGAAGATCGAAAAAGATAGAGATGAAAGAGCTAAGATTAGGAAGAGAGCTAAAGCGAGGAAGATTGCTGAAGAGAAGGCTGCTAAAGATGCGGCTAGGAATGGAGAGGATGTTGCTATGACCGATGCCACTAGTTCTGGTGGTGACGGAAAAGAGGGGGAAGAGAAGAAAGAAGGTCAAGCAGCCGATTCTAAACTTGGTATCCCTCTTAGTGAGGAGGAAGAACTCATTCAACGTCAAAAGGAAAGAGATCAGGTTCAAGCCTCTATTCACCCCGATCTTCTCGCAGACACGGGTTGTAACCCTTCAGCACTTTACGAATTGGTCGGTATAGTTACGCACAAAGGCGCTGCTGCTGATGCAGGTCACTACATCAGCTGGGTTAGAAAGGATGAATCCGATTCAGCACAAGGTAAAAAGGAAGGTGAAAAGTTGGATAAGACCGAGGCGGACGAAGAATGGTACAAGTTCAACGACGATAAAGTCAGCCTAGTCGGTAGGGATAAGATTCAAGCCCTAGATGGAGGTGGTGAGGATAGCGTAGCTTACATCTTGTTGTACAGGAGTAAGAAACTCTAACCTGACAGTGCAGGGAGTTTTGCAATGCGAAGTCTTGTTCTTAATATCTTGGTTTGAAAAACAACTTCGTCTCTGACGAACACAAGCCTGAAACAAACCACACACGAGAGTAAATCGGACTTCTATATAAATTCTAGATCTGCTATCTAAACCATCACTAAAGCATCTCCACCGAGCAGGAGCTCACTGAAGTTCAATAGCCACTGATCCACGACCGGCATAAACCAAGGCTTTAGCAAACACGCATAAGCTTTTCCTCTCCACCTTGGCTTCCAGATGAATTCTCTCTGCTTCTGCACCGTCTCCCGCCTCACCCTCCAACCCGAGCGTGGGTTTCGGTGGAGAAACCGTCCCATCCCCTGCGGTGAGGTTAGTAGAACTAGCCGCAGGACTGACAGTCGAGATGGGATCAACAACATTCGAAGTAGTAGAGGGAGGAGTGGAGAGAGAAGGAGTAGCGACTTCTGAACGGGGAGATTGAGAGCGCAGACCCGAAAACGAGAGATGGAAGCCAGTACGTGCAGTTGATGTGCTTCTCCTCCAAAACCTCGGGGCCGCAGCAGCGTTGGGGGCGGGGGGCTGTACAGCCGCCGCAGCAAGCTCTGGATGAGCCAGAGTCGAGCTTCGTCTAGGCGAATGAGTCGGCGAAGGTCTACCCCTCACATCGACTGAACTAGCATTTCGTTGCGCTTCATCACTGTTACGTCCGGCCGTAGCGTTGGGCTTCTTAAGCTCAGGAACAGATTGAGACAACGCTTCTGGCACATCACTCTCCTCTCCTTCGTCCTGATCACTACCAGAGTGAAGAGATCCCCCACCACGCGCAAGACCTGATCCTGCACGAGCAGAAGAACCAGAAACCTGACGAGACGATCCAACCTTGGCATTGGCCATCTTGTGTTCCAACGCAGCGAGCTTTTCGTCCATTCTGATCGAAATCGACCTCCAGGCTTTTTCAATCTCGGGCTTGTAACGAAGTGCAACGGCTTGAGCCCACTGCTCGCCGCCCGCGAACCCAGCAATCGCCTTCTCGTAGTCGGTCCAAGTGTAGCCGAAGAGAGCAGGAGGAGAAGGAAGCTCCAAGCGGCCAGCACCCATCGGAAGTCGATTGTAAAGAATCTGCAAGAGCAACAGATTCGGGATCGCATCAAGAGCCTTAGCTGCCTCCGTACCCAGGGCAGTTGAGGCGGCAGTATTGTTCAAAGCAGCAGCTTCATCCTGTGCACCGTCCTGGGCACCAGGCAAGCTCTTGAGGTGCTCCAGAGCGGCGCAGATGGTACCAGGCTCGCGTTCCAGCGACTGCAGCACAATGATGGTGCTGCGAAGAGCATGCATAGCTTCGGCCAAGGCGGCACGGGCAAGTTCGTCCTCCTCATCAGGATCATACGCGGACAGGTCGAGGCTTGGCTGATTAGCACCACCCAAGCTGCTGTTGCCCGATGAGAAGAGAGCGAAGCGCGATCGCTTCGACTCTTTGCCGGTCTTCTTGGACTGAGTACCTGGCTTGCGCAAGAATCCATCGCAGAAACGAAGCATGAGCTTCTCAAAGGTCTGAAGCTCGGCGAGCTGATGAGCGCAGAGACGGGCGCTGACAAGCGAGAAAGGAGCAATAGTCGAGGCAGCACAGTGCGAAGGACTCTGACGCCCCGAGTCATTAGCTTGGCCCAAAGGATCAGTGCTGCGGCTCTTGCTGCGAGTAGAGCCAACACCGACAGATTTGAGGGCGTGAGCAAGCTGGGCCGGAGAAGGGCTACGCTTCTGATTGACTTCGCCGAGCAGTCGGTCGAATGCAGAGGCGCTGGCAGCATTGCTTCCGGTGAGGAGCTCGGATGCGGCATTGCTGGGAAGCGAGACAGAGCGTGAGGTGAGGATCAACAGTCCCTTCCAAATGATGTGGATGGCAACCGAGATGAACCAACCCTCACCATCTTGACCACATCTTTCCTCGATGCGAGGCAGAAGGAGTCTACGTGCGCCCTCGAGACGAGCATCAAGGTCGCGCAGCCAGGCAGAACCAGGACCGGTCTCCGGAAGGCGCAAAGGAGGAGAGACGTTGCCAGGAATAGCGGCTCCGGGACTGGTGACAGCCAGAGTGGCATTCGAGAGTGGAGGCGAAACGCTACCGCTGTCAAGAGCTGCAGCAGCTGTAGCACTTCCTGAGGTGGTGGCGGGTGAGAGCGTCACAGGGCTGACAAAGGGAGTTGGGACGGCGGTGGAGATGCATCGAACCATGGACAGCTTGGTCTGAGCAAGAATGGGCTGAATGATGTGCAAGATGGTGCCCTCCATTCTCTTGCGAACAGGAGTGAGGATCTCCGAGACAAAGTGAGGCATGCCATCATGCACAGCACCATTCTCGTCAGCGATGAGCTCTCCATGAGCATCGCGGTCTCCCTCAATGCAGCGCTCGAGACTGTCCTCGACAATCCACTCGAGTGTGACAAGACCGAGGTTGAACTCCATGGCGGCAGGCAAGTTCAAGCCCTCCTTGGCGTTGGTGGGAACACGGAGTGCGCCGGGATCTTTGGTTGGGGAGACAAGGAGCGAGTCGATACGGGCAGCAAAGAGCGTCAGCGCCTTAAGAATCTGACGCGAAACGGCACGCAAAAGGTAAGCATCGACGGCCTCGGCGTATCGGAGCTCGCCAACGACGGTCTGAGCAATTTCGATCATCTTGGCCTTATCAGGAAGATGCTTTCCCTCGTACGTGATCTGATTGATCTTGGGTGTGGTGGGACCCTTGGCAGCAGCTGCGACGTTGGAAGCCACCGAGGTAGTGCTGGCGGCAGGGGCATTTCCGGCGGTGCAAGGCACAAAGGCCTTGTTGACGAGGTCGCTCAGCTGAAGGGAGAATTGAGTGAGGTGCGAAGGGTCGGGGGTCGAAGGCGGACCCATGGGAGTGCTGGCACCTCCATTAGCGAGGATGGCAGCGGCAGCAGTTACATTGTCGGTGGCATTGCTGCTGAGAGGAACGGGCGACTGAGGAGTGGAAGCGCCCGACTTGGTTCGACCAAAGGACATAAGGTCGACGGCGGTTTTGGGCTTGGTGCTAGCAAGGGAAGCGAGCTGACCAAGACCACGGCCAAAGCTGGAAGATCGCTTGGGCTTGATGCGCTCTGCGTCGGGAGCAGGCTCGCCGTGACCGAGCTCAGTCGAAGGTCGGCCACTGAACGAAGCGGCATGAGCCGAGGCGAGTGGAGGAGGCACCTCGGAAGCAGGAGAGGTGTTGGCGGAGGCAGTCTCCTTTTGGCGACGAGGCAAAGCGAGCGCGACCATTTTGGAAAAGCACGTCTGCGATGCAACAAGACGGGTGCTAAGAACAAGCTACGATGAGAGCAAACAGGTGGCCGCGTGTATATTGCACCGACCTAGTCCGAAGTCGAAATAGCTGTCGTCGACAGAATGGTGCGAGACGATGACGTCGCGCTACGACGATGAGATGAGATAGAAGTCGAAAGATGGAAGGGTGGTGGCGAGATGGGTCAAGGAGGCTTAAAGGTGGTGCTGGGATCCGGTAGGGTAGCCCAGCAGCGTGGGATTCAAGCCAAGCGGGTGGAGAGACGGAGGATGGCAAAGATGGCGCCGATCATGGGTTGGCTACAAAAGGCGGTTGGCAAGAGAGGCCAAGCTCGTCGTCGGTGTGAGCGAGAAGAGTTGATGGTTGGTGGTGTGAAACGCACAGATGCAAAGTGTGCGTTTGTATTGTAGTTGTGGTCTAGCGCGACTGTACGGAGGCTGAAGGGCAGTGTCGAATCGTCGATGCGAGATGAGTTTAAGTGCAAAGCGTTGATGGTGTTTCAAGGGTCGCAATAGAAGTCAAAAGCTTTTGTGTAGACTACTAGTGTACGTTAAGGAGGACGGTCGGACGAGTCCAGGAAGAGAAGCAGTTGGCCAACGCAAAGGCAGCTTGCCTGGGATCGAGGAGGACTGTTGTAGGTGAGGACGAGCATACGATGGATACGAGGAGAAGCAAGCGTCAGAGATCTGTTGGCGGGACTGTACTGCTGGAAGTATATTACTGTGTATAAATGAACGAGGCAGTGACACTTACGATGAAGCACGTTGATAGGGTCTACAACTGGGGTCAAGCATAGGTTGTTCAGATGGGGTGTCTTGAATTTGGGGAGGATGTGACTCCTTGGACAAGTTGAGAGCGAGTACAGAGGTGTTTGTTGCTGGAGAGATGATGGTAATGGATAGAGAAGGTGGGAGAAAAGCTAGACTGGATTGTAGAGGGAGAGAGATGTGTGTGTGTGTGTGTGCGCTCACTCACAACTCACTCAATCGGTCAAGCTCGAGTTTCGAGTCTCAAAAAGTCTGGAAGTGCAACTCGAAAAATTGTCAAAACTTGAAAAAAATTCGGCAGCCGAACAGTCAATCTTAAAAATCACTGTACGGCGCAGAAAAGAAAGAAAAAGGGCAGAGGGCAGAGAGAAAACTCATACTGTACCGGCATAGTTGTTTGCTTCCCTGAGCGCACGTTTCTAATCACAAATCGAGATTCGTTGCTTTTCTCGGCAACCTCACTTTTCCTCACTGTCTATATAGTAGTATCGTCTCCTCTGATCTTTACAGTATCACCCGTCAACAAAGCATCGCAAACAGATATACTCTGGCTCTCTGCTCACAGCATACGCTTGCGTATCGGAAGGTTCCCGATGTGGTGACTTCTCCTCGAAAGCATGCTGTGTAAGTGGCGCTATTTGAACGAGACGTAGGATTGCGGTGAAACCGCGTCACAAGTGACTGAGACTCACAGCAGCCAGCGAACCAACACGCTCTTGCCTACGTCGTAGGAAATCACGGCTCATCCGAATGCAGAGAAGGGCTGCAGATTCCAGCGAAGCGATTTCTATGCTTTTCTTGAGTGAGCAAGCAAGCAAGCAAGCCAGACGCGGGGCTGTGGAATCGGGAATCTCTGATGATATCGATTTTCAAATTGCAGCGTGAAGACGGTTTTGTGCATAAAACGAGGTCTAACAAGCCTTTGAAAGAGCAGAGATTTCGAGGACTCTTTTTCCTCCCACTTTTATTCGACTTTGCAGCATATATGGTAGCTGGGCTCAAACCATAGGTACAACCCTCGCAGTGACTCACGATAACAGTTGCTCACCATCTTATTGATGTGATTGGAGCTTGACCATACTGAGCTGTCGATGTTCTAGAGTGTCACAGCATGACTGACGCAAGTGCAAAGTGAGTTGTGCAAAATGGACCTCGAGTTGCACAAAAATGAGGTGTTGTTAGACCGCGTTTTCCTGTCAGCTAAATATATTTGGCCATCCCGAGATCCGAACCTTTGCGACTTTTTTTTCTTGACAGTTGAGAAGAAAGAGGACCGTAAACCCTTACGCAACCCTCTCGCCTCACGACATCCTTACGCAATCGCTCAATCCAGCGCTTTTTGACACCAATCATGCTGTCAAGGAAGTCACTTGCACTCGCCAGCTCATCGAGGCTGGCAGTGTGGTCGACATCAAACAGGGTCGTGGTTGCTTCACTAAGCAGACCAGCCACTGTCACACGGACACTTTCTTCCACGTCCACCATTGCATCCAGCAGAGGTGGGGATAGACCATATAATTCCAACCCGAACCGGAACAGCAATGACCGCCGACCTAGAAGGGACGAAGGTGGAGCATCATCACCCACGAGACCAAGAATAAACGATGGCAACGGCGGCAACCTTGTTAACGTGTACAGTCGAAATCAGCGATTTGCACCGGACGGCACCAGAAAGCGTCTCCCACATCCCAATGCGAAGCCACGCTCAAATCAGAATCAGAATCGAGACGACCAACGCGGACCTAGACCAAGAGACTGGACGCCTCGAAACAACGACAGGAGGGATGATGAATCTTCTTCGCTCAAGTTCGGTGCGTCATCCTTAGATGGTGCTGGTGGATCCTCGGCAGCAGCTGCTGCGAAGAGGGACTCGACAGTGTCAAGGTTGAGAGCGAGGAATGCATCACCGGCTAGGGCAGATAATGCTGAAGGTGATCGATCTAGCAGCGGAGGTGCCGAAAGATTTGGTGAAGCTGGTGTCGCAGATGAAGATGCTGCCCCCTCGTCTGGTTCAGGTGGATTCGAAGGCTTTTCCGACCGTAAAAGCAGCATTGACAAGTCAGACCGGCACCACACAGCAAAGCAAAAGAAAAAGGAAGGTCGTGGCTCATTATTAGATGTCGAGGAAGAGCACAAGCGCCGTTCACATCGTAATGCTGCCTCATCCTCCAGCAGCCGCAGCACCCGTCAGTCATCTCGTGGTTCCGGTGCAGGAGCTGATCTGGATCTGTTCCAGTCCAGCTCGGACCGCAAGTTGCTCACCAAGCCAAAACTTCTCCCCAAGGTCGAACGCAACGTCTTCCTGCCCACCGTCATTTCAGTTAACATGCTCGCCGGTCGAATGGAGAAGAAGCTTCGTGTCGTTCAAAACGTCATGACTGAGCTCGGCATGCAAGACACCCGACCGGACCTTATGCTCAAGTTCGAAGATGCAGAGATGATCGCAGCTGAGCTCAATGTCGTCGCCGTTCCGAACGATGATGCGAGTTTCGATATCTATCCTCGCCCACCACCCGCCACTTCGGAAGAAGTTGCTTCGTATCCGCTTCGGCCACCCGTTGTTACTATCATGGGTCACGTCGATCATGGCAAGACAACATTGCTCGACAAGTTGAGGAGTACTTCCGTCGCACAAGGCGAAGCTGGAGGTATTACACAGCACATTGGTGCATTCTCCGTACCCATTTCTGGTCGAAAGCAAGATAAGGGCAAGGAAAAGGGCTATCCTGGTATCCAAACCATTACATTCCTCGACACGCCCGGTCACGCTGCCTTCACAGCTATGCGAAGTCGTGGTGCCATGGTCACCGACATTGTCGTACTTGTCGTTGCTGCAGATGACGGTGTCATGCCCCAGACAAGGGAAGTCATTCAACTGGTCAGCAACGCCAATGCGGAAGCAGAGGCATCCAGGGATGGCGACACAACCACTCAACAACCCGTCCAAATGATTGTCGCCCTCAACAAGATCGACAAGACAGACGCCGATCCCGACCGTGTCAAGCGAGAACTCCTCGTAGCCGGTGTCGAACTCGAAGAGCTCGGTGGCGATGTTCCCTGTGTCCATGTCTCCGGTAAAACAGGTAAAGGTCTTGACGAGCTCGAAGAGACCATTGCCGCTCTCGCCGAACTTGCCGATCTCCGTGCAGACAGAACCGGACTTCCCGAAGGCTATGTCATCGAGTCTAAAGTCGATAAAGGAAGGGGTAATGTTGCTACCGTGCTTATCAAACGCGGTGTTTTGGAAAAGACATCTTGCATTGTAGCGGGTACAGCATGGTGTAAGGTTCGACAGATTTTGCATTCTTCCGGTAGACCACTGGCGAAAGCATTCCCAGGCGATCCGGTGTTGGTGACTGGATGGAGAGAGTTGCCTACAGCAGGAGATTTGTTGCTGGGTGGAAGTGATGAGCAGAGTTGCAAGAAAGCGACCGAGAACAGGAAGCAGGTGGAGGAGCAAAAGAGATTGATGGCGGATGTGGAACAGATCAATGAATCTAGGAGGGTGAAAGCGGAACAAGATGAGGCGGAAGCAAGGAAAGAATTTGAAGAAAGACAGAGGAGAAGAGCGGCAAGAATTGCGGCTGATGATGGGAAAGATCCATTAGCTGTACTTGCTGCTATGGAACAAGGTGGTGCTGAAACCTCCGCTTCTGGCGATACTGCTGATGGTGTAGAGCTTGCAGAAGAGAGTGCAGAATCTGGAGTGGAAGGGAAAAAGATGCTCAATGTAATCATCAAAGCTGACTTTTCAGGCACAGTTGAAGCAGTGGTCGGAGCCATTTCTTCCATCGGTAACTCCGAAGCAGGTGTCAAAATCGTCTCTGCCTCCGTAGGCGAACCTACCGTCTCCGACATCGCCAAAGCTTCCGCTCTCAACGCAACTATTATCGGCTTCAACGTCACCCCATCCAAATCCATCCTTCAAACCGCCGCCCGTGCCCAACCAAACCCAGTACC
This sequence comes from Ustilago shanxiensis, assembly GCA_019972555.1. Taxonomy (NCBI): domain Eukaryota; kingdom Fungi; phylum Basidiomycota; class Ustilaginomycetes; order Ustilaginales; family Ustilaginaceae; genus Ustilago; species Ustilago shanxiensis. The sequence continues at coordinate 544,701 of BPMX01000004.1, read as the reverse complement.
CGTTATCATCTCCGACGTCATCTATCGTCTCATGGAAACCGTCTCCTCTTCCGTCTCTTCCCTCCTCCCACCTCTCATGGAGGTAAGAGTACAAGGCGAAGCAACCATCAGTCAGATATTCGACATCAATATCAAGGGCAAGAACTTCAAGAAGATTGCAGGGTGTAAAGTGACCAACGGTACTATTTCAAAGCAGAATATGGTTAGGATTTTGAGAGGTCAGGAGAGGAAGGAAGTTTGGAGGGGAAGGTTGGGGGAGTTTAAACATTTGAAGAAGGATGTGACTGAGATGAGGAAAGGTACGGAGTGTGGCATGAGCTTCGAAGGATGGCAGGATTTAGTGGAAGGAGATGTTGTACAGGGATTCACTGAGGTTCAGGTACCAAGAACTTTGTAAAATCGGCGAAATGTGGAATCATCATTCATACAACTCCATTAATATCAAAGTGCATTAGATATAACGGGTATATTCGCCAAGCATGTTAAGCAGCAAGTGCAAGTCGTTGCCTCCTCTCCCCTCCACCACCATTCCCACCGTTAGCTCTCCTCGCAGCCAACAACTGCCTAGCAAACTGTCTTGCAGAATTAACCTCTCTCACCGGGGCTTGATTCTCCTTACCCTTAACCTCTTCCTTCGGTACATTTGGAAACTTCACCTCCTCCTCTTCCTCCTTCTTCTTCTCCACCTTGCCCTTACTAATCGGCAAACCAACCCTTCCCAACCCTCCCGTCGTACTCGCATTTCCATGTTGACCCTTCAACGCAAACCTTGCATTTCTCTTCACCATTCCCAACTCTAATTGTTTAGCACTGAGCGCAATGCTGAAATTCACATTATCCTCCTGCAGTGCTTCATTGGCACGTCTCAACTTCACCACCTCCAAATTCGAATCTGCTAACTGTCTTTCCAGCTCCCTCAACCTACTCGACGGCGTGTCTACCCCCGTGGAAGTTTGTGCGTTGCAAAGAGAGCGAACATAAGATTCGAGTTCAACGATTCGAGCTCGAGATTCGCCCAGCTCCGCTTCAGTTGTCCCATGCTGCATGGTGAGCGAATCAAGCTCGGAAGTAAGCGCGGATACGCGAGAAGTAGTGAGAGAGAGTGTTTCTTCCAGGTGAGAGATTTGATCTTGTTTTTCTTCCAGTTCGCATCTCAGCTGGTCGAGTTGATCTTCTAACTCTTCTTCCCGAGAGTGGGGTGGAGAGGAGGAAAGTTGTTCTTGAAGCATGGCAGTTTGGTGTTCGGCTTGATCTTTGGCTCGGATTGTGGATTCAAGTTCTTGACGAAGATCGGTGATTTCTTCAAAACGTCGATCGAGATCTGCTGTCAAGTCGGTGATGGTTTGACGTAGGTGCTGCTTTTCCTCATCTCCCTCCATCTCTTGGTCTGCCGAGAATGAGGATGAGGAGGATACTTGAGCCTCAAGGTGAGAGATTCGGTCTCTGAGTTGTTGTTGCTCCATCACTCTTCGAATCTCAAAATCCTTTTCGAGCGTCGCACGCAGTTGCTCCTTCACCATCTCCAACTCTTCTTCCCCTTCCCTCGCAGCTGCCTCATCCCGCACCGGAAGATGGCTGGGTGGATTGGCGAGTAAACCCTGTATCCTCACCTCAAAATCTCTCCTTTCCACCTCCCTTCTCCTCCTCTCCTCCTCCAACTCCCTCTCCAATTCCTCCATCTTCTGTCCCTTCCTCGCCTCAAGTTGAGCCTGTAACTTCTGGACCAACGCTACCATCTCCGCATCTTTCCTCTCTGCTTCAACTACCAACTCCTCATACTGCTCTAAAAGCTCGCTCAAAGTCGAACGAAGTAGATCGAGCTCAAATGTCTGCTGCTCTTTCGATTCCAGAGTCTCCTCTAGCTCCTGTACTCTTGCTGTGGAAGCACTGAGTTGGGAGACGAGTCGGGAGATGCGAGAATCGGTAAGATGCGTGAGTGTATCGAATGCTCCGGCTACCACCGCTAATTCTGGGGCGTTGGTGAGGGATAGAGGTAGAGAGGGAGTAGGAGGGAGACGTGATAGTTGGAGACGGGAGAACCTGGCTGCGGATGGAGAGTCAAAGTGTTGGGATGGAGAGATAGGTTCCAGTTTTGTGGAATTCTGATTGCTGTTGGATGGTGAGAAGGGTCGAGAAGCGAGGGAGGCAGTGGAGAGGTCGCCTCGCTGTTTACGACCGGAAGAGGAAGTTGAGGAGCAAGAAGATTTGGCTTCTTCTTCTTCTTTGTCTTCTGTACCGTCTGCATCAGCTGCAACAGGTTGGCTGAGATCCTCTTCTTCCTCCTTCGATTGGCTCTCTTGCTTTTTAGCATCAAAACCAGAGACTGCAGGAGAAGGAATGAACTGCGGTGTACCAAAAGCATTCGCTTCCGATTGCGGAGTGTCGAAAGCAACCATTAGTGAAGCAAGGCCCTCTGCGGTACCATCTCTATCTGCCGGCGTTGCAGGTGCAGAAGCCCAGCTTTGAGCATGTTGTGATGCAGGAGTAGCAAAAGACGCCGAAGTTGCAGGAGACCAGAATTGAGAAGGTGTCGATACTTTGGCTGATCCCTCCATTGCTTTGGGTGTCTGTGGCTGTGTGCCAGCTCGCGCGATCGAAGTCTCTTCCCTCTGTGTACCCAAGTCAGCTAGCGCTGTCGGTACCTCTTGCTGTACATATTCACTTTCGGCCACAATAACAGCAGCAGGCGACTGTGTGCGCTTTTCTGGCGAGCTTTCATCCCGCAGACTAGCCGGACTTTGCCAATTCGAACTGGACCCTGCTGAAGAAGGAGTAAAGTTAATCACTCGAGATAAAGGAGAAGATCTGGCGGGAGTGACCATGCGTAAGCGTGCAAAGCTTCGAGGGATGTGTATTGTTCGCAGCTTGGATTGTGGCGTTGATGGGGCGATGTCGGACTGAGGTGAAGAGAAGGATGCTGACGATGCTGGTGAGGCTATGGTGCTGCGCTGTGGAGATGACGCAGGTGTTAATGGCTCAATGGCTGTCTCGGGTTGTGTCTTGGTTGGAGAAGGTGTTGAATTGGGGACAGGAGGCTGATAAGCGTCCTGGATAAGGATACGCTCTGATACTGGAGAAGAGGGCATTGATTGCGCGATTGCAGATTTGGAAGCAGGTGACTTTCGGGCTGATGGACTCGCCGGATTGGGGGCGCGGCTGATGGAATGATGAGAGGCTTCTGGCCTCACTTCAGGAGAGGAAGGAAGCTGAGAAGCGTCCTCTACATAGGACTCTTCAGGGACCATCGATAGGCCTTCCTGCCATCCATCTCCATCTTCTTGGCCCAGAGGATCCGCCTCGCTAATCCATGCTGTTTGGTTGCGATACGGCGACTCGTCCCCATTATTCCTCCTTGGATCTGGACGTGGTGAAGACATTTCTCCAAAATGCCCTCTTCGTGGCGAGTTCAGCCATTCCCCTTCCATCCGCCGCTCCTCCTCGCCCTCTTCTTCTTCAGTAGTTTCCTTGAGCTCTTGAGGCAGAGACTGTATGTCAAACCTCGCACTAAGACTATACCCAAGACTGCTGCTTCCATCCGAGGAACTCGGGCTATCCATCATTCCCGCCTCTGCCATTCTCGTCCTCAAACTCTTCCCTGTAAATGGAGTCCTTGGATCCTGTATCGCTCTGATCGGCTTCGCTGTAACGGTTGGTGATGAAGAGGTCCTGTATCTTGGTGATGAAGACGAAGGTGTAGCTTCTGGTGTTTGTTTTTCTGTTTCATCCAGCCCAGCGAGCATGTGCGCTCCTGCCTGTCGAAGGAAGCTTTCGCTGAAGGATGCATTGCTGTAGTCGAAAGTACCAAGGCTGGAGCCGACACTTTCATTTGCAGAGCTACGGGGTGATGCTTTACGACGTGCGCTGGATCGAGAGGTGGATGCATCCGGGCTGGGGGTCCATGCTGCTTGCGAAGTGTGGCTTTGTGATGGCTTTGTGAAAATCGGCCCAGGGGAAGAAGGTGTGAAGGTTGTTCTCGAGGTGCTAGGCATTGGTGTTTCTGGATCCATGGTCGAAGATGAGATATATGCTGATCTGATTGGCGGAGAATATTGGCGTTCTGTAGGAGGAGGGTCGAGTGTTGGCGATGCTTGACGAAAGTAAGGATCGATGGATGCTGCAGAGAGATCGGACAAGCCGCTCTGGTCGGCTGCTGGAAGTGAAACATCCGTCATCTTTGCAGCCCGACGGTCTTGATAAGGTGTTGAAGATAGATATGGAGGACAAGAAGAAGAACAAGGATTGTGGTATGCTATCTCTAATGTCAAGCTGACGTATGGTGAACCCTGCAGTTCCACCTCCACTCTTTCTAACACACAGACACACACAAAATGGCTTTAATCACCTCTCCGCTGCGTGTTTTGGCGCGTTCCACCAAAAAGGCGTCACGTGCATCAGAATTTTTTGGAAAGTTCAGAAAGAAAGAAAAAAGTCTCGAAAAAGAGCAGAAAAAAATTGCAACTGCCGAAGCTCACTCAGAGCCCTACTTAAAGTCTCGCCTTCCTTGCAAACTTCTCTTCTCACGATCCCCTTGACTGCTTCTTAGCGTCCACCCCTTCAACCATCATTCATCAATATACCCACAGCCGAGTTGCTGAAACCCACACTATCTTCATATAGACAGGCTTCATCGGTGCAAGAACGCATCAAGATCATCGCTAGCTGCTCACCGGTGCGCTTGATCATACCCTCTTCTTGTTCCTGTCTCTCCTCCACCCCAACACCACAAAGAGGTGCCTTTCAAGATGTCGCGCCTCATAGTACGAGGGCTTCCCTCATACCTCACCGATGCCCGTCTTCGCGAGCACTTCTCCCAAAAAGGCGCCGTCACAGACGTAAAACTCATGCGTCGACCCGACGGTACCTCCCGTAAATTCGGTTTCGTAGGCTATCGCTCCGAAGAAGAAGCTCAACAAGCACTCGATTACTTCAATCGCACCTTTATCGACACTTCCCGCATCTCGATCGAGTTTGCCAAAAAGATCGGCGACGAAGAACTTACAAAGCAGCGTGAAGAGCGTCGTAATCGACGGAATGCTGTAGAGCAACAAGAGGAAGCATCAATCAGCGAAGGAAAGAAGAGGAAATTTGACGCACCTGATGGCGGCAAGGAGACAGATGGAAAGAAGAAGAAAAAGGGAGGTGCGATCAGCTTTGAGGAGTTCATGAGTGTCATGCAGCCCAAAGCGAAGAGGAAAGCATGGCAGAATGAGGATGGGTTGCCGCAACAGACTTTGCAAGATATCACTGCGCCAGTGGAGAAGATCGAAAAGAAGGCAGAGAAGAAGGCGGCGAAGAAGAAGGCTGCTGAAGCTGCTGCTGCTGCACAAGCACAAGTAGCGGCGTCTGAGGAGGCAAAAGATGACGAAGAAGAGCAAGAGGCGCAACCTGATGCGGTTGCAAACGACATCGGCCTTACCGATGAAGAATACATGCGTCTTCGTATGAAGCATAAGGTCGGAACCGATCTCGATACCCTACAAGACGATATCGTCGCTGCACCTCAATTCGAACAGTCTGATGACGAGAAAGACGACGCTGCTAAAGCAGACGAGTCTGACTCGGACTCCGACGACGAGGAACACATCAACGACGAAGAATTGGAGCGAAAGCAAGCCGCACAACGTCGTAAAGCCGAAGAAGCCGCTGCAAAAGAGCAAAAGATAGTGGATCAGATCATGGAAAGCGGTCGATTGTTTGTTCGAAACCTTCCGTTTACTGCGAGTGAAGACGAGATCCAGAGCTTTTTTGAGAGCTTTGGAAGTGTCAAACAGGTAAGTTTCCCAATCCTTATTGGAGCAGAGCGGAGGAGTAGGGGGGTATGACTTGGGAGAGTTTTAGCATGATGACAATATAGTATAGGGACAGCAGAGCTTTTGAGCGGTGCTGAGAACCTACTGGAATCTAGATAGTAAAATGATTTGTTTTCTGATTTGGCCAAAGCTTCCTCACAAGTCGTCATCCCTCCTCTCACCTTCTTTTGCTCTACCAAGTCGAAATTCTGAGAGATGGCAGAACACTAACATCATCCTTGCTTTGTTGATGAAACGCAGGTGCATATTCCACTAGACAAGCAAACCAAAGCCTCGAAAGGTCTTGCTTTTGTTTCCTTCATCGATCCAGCTCACGCTCTGGCCGCATTTCGTGCAAAAGATGGATCCACATTCCAAGGTCGTCTCCTTCACCTTCTACCCGCTGTCAACAAAGACTCCCCTAGCACCACGGCGGAAGGAGATGCTAAGAAGGCAACATTGAAACAAACCCGCGCAGAGGCGAAGAAACAAGATGCAGGTAAAGACTTCAACTGGTCCATGCTCTACATGTCCTCTGACGCGGTTGCTTCCTCCATCGCTGACCGACTGGGTGTTTCCAAGTCCGATATTCTCAACCCCAGTGCGGATGGAGGACCTGATAATGCGGCTGTACGACTTGCACTTGCGGAAACACGCATCGTTCAAGAGACGAAAGAGTTCTTCGCTCAGGAGGGGATTAACGTCGAAGCGTTTGGTGAGGGAGGTAGGAGGGTGGAGAGGAGTAATACGACGATGTTGGTGAAAAACATTCCGTATGGTACGAGTGTAGAAGAGGTAGAAAAGCTGTTTGCGGAGTTTGGAGAGGTTGATAAGGTGCTTATTCCACCGAGTGGGACTATTGCGATTGTGGAAATGCCGGTGGAGGGTGAGGCGAAGGTGGCGTTTAGAGCTGTGGCGTATAGGAAGTTTAAGGGTGGGATTTTGTATTTGGAGAAGGCACCTGTGGGGTTGTTGGCCGGAGTTGGGGGGGAGAAGAAGGTTCAAGCGCCTATTGTTGGTAAGAGTATTGCTTCTGCTGATCCTACGTCTAATGTTATGGGAGGAGAAGAGGAGGTGGTGGATGGAGCAACGCTATACGTCAAGAACCTATCTTTCTCCACTACTGATGATAGATTAACCGCTCTATTTCACGGTCTTTCCGACTTCGTGTTTGCACGAGTTCAAACTAAACCTGATCCACGACGACCTGGAGGACGACTTTCAATGGGATACGGTTTTGTTGGGTTTAAATCGATCGATTCCGCCCGTTCTGCGCAGAAAGTCACCAATGGGAAGGTGCTAGATGGACATACATTAGTGGTTACTTTTGCTAGACGCAATGCCGAATCCACCCCCACCTCTCTATCTGCATCTGGAGGAACAAAGATTCTAGTTAAGAATCTTCCTTTCGAAGCAAGCAAGAAGGATATCAGAGACTTGTTCTCTTCTCAAGGACAACTTAAATCGGTTCGACTTCCGAAGAAGTTCGACAACTCCACTCGCGGATTTGCTTTTGTCGAGTATACAACCGCAAGAGAAGCACAGGCAGCTATGGATGCACTTAAACATACCCATTTGCTGGGTAGACATTTGGTGCTACAGTGGAGTAAAACGGCTTCTACAGCAGAAGAGGAAGTCGAAATGCAAAGGAACAAAACCAAGAGCGGTTTTGTAAAGGATGGAGAATTGGAGGGTATAGGAAACAAACAGAGTAAGATAAAGTTAAGTACCAGCCAGATTAATGACGCTGTTAGGAAAGCAAAGAGAAACAGAGATGATGTCGAAGATGATGACTAGCTCAATAGAAGCATGTATTTTTATCCGCATTTTGCAAACGTACACTCACGCACACCGATTGAGAACACATAGCACAAACAGATTGAGATGCTAGCACAAGTTGAGGTTCATGAGATTTCGTTTCAAGTCACAGCTGCGATGCTTCTAAATCCGCCGCGTGTATGGTAGAGGTGGGGAGTTGAACAGAGAGAGAGACAGCCCGGATTCAAGCTGTTGGGTCCTTAGCGCTTTACTGCTGTCCAAAACTAACGGGCTTACCAGGCAAACCATCCGACAGCAACACCACTGCATACTTACCACTAATCCTCCACCCAGGCTCCTCCGAATCCAACTTACTCGAAACATCGCCCGGTACACCCACCACCACATCCGACTTGATCGTTCGCAACGAAGCTACCGGCGGAGCTCCATCTTCGCTAGCCAAAGGACCGATAGCCATATCAAACGGAGTGTCGCTCGGAGCTTGACAGTCGTAAGTGAGTTTACGGTGGTTCAAGTCACCTTTGAACATGACCAAGTTGGAATCGGCGAGGTGAAGGAAGAGATCGGGAGCTTCTTGCGAGATGGACCAGAAGGTGTAACCTGTGCACCAGAAGGGATGTTGTTCGTAGATCCACTGTCCCTTGCGTTCGTACTCTTTCCAGCGAAGACCCATCTGTTTGAGCGATTGCACTTCGGCATCGGAAGCTTGCGGGAAGAGAGATCCGTAAAGCATCGAGTTGAGAAGCCAATCCCAATCCTTGCGAGTAACGTCCGAGACGAACCAGGCGAATCGCTTGCCGTGGAAGTGGATCTCGTTGGCAATACCAGACTGGATGAGCCAGTCAGCGTATACGCAGTCGCAGTAGAGCTCGAAACCGGCATTGTCGAGAACGAAGTCGATTCGACCACCCTTCATGTTGGAAACGAGCTTCCAGAGACGGTCGAGGTGGTTTCCAAGAATGTTCTTTTCGGTAGCAGCAAGATGCTCACCACCGGTAGATTGAAGGTTCTTGATGTCCTCCTCCGTCATGTTGATAAGCAGCGACAGGTCAGTAGCGTTACCCCACAGGCAGACCTGGGTAAGCTCGTGGAAGAGTAGTTCGCGAGCTTTGAGTTTCTCGGCCTCGGTGGCACCCTCCTCGTAGGCAAAAGGTTCGGCGAAACGAGTCGACAGCTCGAAAACGGCAGTGCCGGAACGAGAGAAGGTGTCGCACTTTTGGCGGAAGAAGACGTCGTAGTCTTTCCAGTACTTGGAGATACTGAAACATTCATGAAGACGTCGGTACTTGTAGGCCTCAGCAAAGAGCCAGGGAGCGTTCATAAAGTCCTTGCCACGGAAGAACTTGGCGATCTCCTTGTTCCAGAGGGGGATATCTCCCTCGCCGTCGTCAATGATGGGACGGAGCTTGGCGTTCTTCTGAAGATCATCCATGAGAACATGCATACGCTCGATGCACTTGGCGAGATCGACGATCTTTTCCTCTTCGTACTCTTCGTTGAGAGTCTTGATGACGTCGTCAACCGCCTTGCCGAGAATGGTGGGGAGACGCTTGCCCATGGTTTCCTGTTAGATGCGGCCATTCCGAGCGATAATGGGAGAATCAGAAAGACAGAGCGAAGAAAATGAAAGAGGCATCAGTCAGCCGTTGTTCCCACGTTTTGAATGGGGAGACTCTTCAAGACAGATCCTGAGACTCTGCTTGTTGGAACTTACATGAGCGAAAGAAAACTCGTGGTAACCACGGTATGCAGGCCAAGGTGGGTTGTTGGGGTCGACACGGGAAGGAGTGCGAGCATATTGAGCAGCAGCACCGAAGCCTTGCTTCTTGGGAGGGAGGTTGCCGAGGTTGAGCACGGTCCTGGCGGCGGGCTTGGCGGAGGGGTGGTTGCGGTCAGCCATGGTTGTGAATGCTAATTCGGAAGCTGATATTGCTGCCGAAAGTAGAGGAAGGAGGAGGGGGATTTGGTGGTATTGGTATTGGTGGTGGTGGTAGAAAGGAAAGGAGGGTGAAGCGAAGGCGACGAGGGAAGAAGAAGTGAGAGGTGCCAGATGAAGGGACGATGGCCAAGTGGAGAACTGCGCCGAAGCGACGAGATGATTGAGAGAGCCGTGAGTGTCTGTCAAGTTGAGCGGCAGACTACGTTCGGGCAAACGCGCTCAGATCAAGAGCGAGCGAGAGAGAGAGAGAGAGAGAGCATACAGTACAGAGCACTTCGGGCACAGCCGAGATTGGAGAGTTGAAGGAGTAAAAGCCATGCATGCATGTATCAGCCAGAGAGACCTCAGTCATTCTTCTCCGCTGCTGTGATGTCGGACACTCCGATCCGTATGACAGCAGTGTAAGTGATACTCTGAACTTGACAGCGTTGTGCTGTTCAACTGTTCAGCTTCTCAAGCGCCAAGCAGTTTTCTCGTCGTCACACACACAATCGCAATCACAACGCCAGCCATCTTAAGCTTGTGCTCTCTCTCTCTCTCTCTGTGCGTGTTCTATTCTCTCACAGTCACAGAAAAAGCTTCTCTCTCAGGGTCGCAGGGCTCAACGAAGCGAGACACAGAGGAAAACAGCTGAGCAGACAACTTACAGTCAAGAAGAAGAAAAGCATTTCGGCAAAGTCAGGTCAAGCGGCAAAAACAGACAGACGCAGGAGGCGTTGGTTTCAAGATCCCCAGCACCCTGACTCTCAGGATCGGATAACCACGCCTCTTCTATGCCAGCCCGAAAACGTGTTGCTTCCATCGTTCCTTCCTTCCGTCCGTTCGTCCGTCCTTACAATACCGCTTTTCATTGATCTTTGTTGATCTTGCCATTTCCTTCTCTACATTGTCGTCGCAACCAATCACCACACAAGATCACAAGCATCGAGTCGGGATCAGCGGAATTCAGTCTGATGCTTGGAAGGATTGCTGCTATTTCAATGCACTGTCGGGGGAGAGATGTGGCCCTTGCGCGCATGGAAGTCATGAGTTGCGGGACGCCGCTTTCGCTTGGGTCGGAATCTGAAGTTGTGTTGACAGGCAGCGACAGCAGCAAAGGTTGTGAGTGAGCAATTCTGAGACAGCTCCAGAGCTGAGACTGTGCCTTTGACTGGTACTATCTTTTTGAAGAATTCCGATTTACAATTGCCCCTCTTTGCGCGTAACAACGTCATCTCGCTTTGCCTCTTTCCCACTTTGCGTTCTTTCTCCACGCGACTCTTATTTGTCTCTCTGTGGTCCCTGAACTTGCGATTTCCACCTCGCCTATCCTCACAGGCCCTGAGATGTGTGGGAGGGTTTTGTTCTCCAAGCGAACACCAATTCGGGTATCGAAACGGAGTCTTCGGTCAAGTTTGAGCGGGTTGATTCGGACCGCCATCCACACCATTCCAATAAATAAACAAAAGCTAAGTCATGCTATCATTACCGGAACTAAGCTAGATAGCAATCTGTCATTGACAACAGCAAGATGGCAGTCGGCATACAGAGTTGAAGGGTGTGATTGATCATGGACGGAAGCTAGAGTACACAGAGCAGAAATTCTGATTTTCCAATTTCCAATTTCCTCCAATTTCCAAGCCAGGCTTTGGGCACGCCTGGTACTCCAGATTTGGCTGGCTAGACTCTCTGCCAAATCTGAGTACGACGCATGCCCTTCTCCAACT
>BPMX01000004.1:427231-517863 GCA_019972555.1 Ustilago shanxiensis | reverse complement strand
ATGGACGGAAGCTAGAGTACACAGAGCAGAAATTCTGATTTTCCAATTTCCAATTTCCTCCAATTTCCAAGCCAGGCTTTGGGCACGCCTGGTACTCCAGATTTGGCTGGCTAGACTCTCTGCCAAATCTGAGTACGACGCATGCCCTTCTCCAACTTACAGTAGTCCGATATGAGGATTCGAAAGCACGAAAAGGTGCAAAGGCCAGAAAAGATCGATCAAGAACTAGAGAGGTTTTGGAACGACGCGCCGGAGCCAAAAGCCAAAGCCAAATTCAGCTCCTGAGTTTTAAGCACTAAAAGAGGTTTTGGGTTAAATTTTGCTTTTTGGCTTCGCGTCAATCTTGCCTTGTAACCACCACATCTCACTCAATTTTCATCCAAACATGGCCAAAAGGACGCGAAAACAGCAGCTCGCACAACAAGCAAAGGAGCGAGAGGCTCGAACGCTCATCTCAGTCACCAGGAAGCAAGTTAGGACACTTCTCGTTTCAAAACAGGCTTCTCTCGATCCCAGACACCTTCAGGACACGTCGAACACCGCTACACATGCTCTACAGTCATCCTCTACCAATTTCGACGCTTCCCAGCCCCTACACAGCCCCTCAGGAGGCTCTGGAGCCACTCAGGACGCTTCCCAGCTGCCCAGCTTCGCCCCTCAGGATCATAGACTCGCACAGAATTGTCTGCAGGACTTAGGGCATGGTTTACAGGACATTACACACGACACAGGGGCTCAGAAAAGGAGCTTGTTGCTCAGAGATGTTGAAAATATGGACCCAATCTGCATTCTCCTACTTCGCTTTTCAAACAGAAGAAAGCAGAGAAATCAGCACAGGAGGGATTGAAGAGATATCAGGCACTCAAGGCATGCATTCCTGACCGAGAAACAAGGGGCAGTTTCGAACTAGGCATCTTTCACAGCACTGGCAACAACTATTTGGGTTTCACCAAGGTTACCAAAGGAAAGCATCGGGACAAGGCTGGAAGACTTTTGCAATGGGCACAGCAGCACAGCAAGGAGTATCTCCTCACTATCAGAGCACTTCTTCCGAAGGAATGGCAGCAGGACATGGACTCTAGGAAAGTCCCTATGGAATGGCTAGCCAACTACTTCAAGAGACAGATAAAGCTCTTGAGTCCTTGGTGGACAACAACAACTTTCTTCGAGGAGTTCACAGGTGTACCCCACCACGATCCTGATCATCAGCCTTCTTTTCTCTTCAACTTTGGTGCTCCTTGTGACCTGATCCTTCACGACTACAATGTCAAGGTGCGTCTTGAACATCTGGACATAGCTGTCTTCAACACCAACTCCGTCTGCCACAGCACTCAGGCATGACAGGATCTGTTGGCTATAGGTGGGCATTCAGTGCATTCTTTAGGAAACAAATCTACAAGATGGAAGGACATTCTGAGCTTGGGCAAGACTTTCTGGACAGCATTCTAGACGTGGAGGAAGAGCAGAGAAGAGTTAGAGGTGCAAACAGATAGTCGACACACTTTTCATCATTTTACCCCTGTATATACTAACAATCACTAGATCCACTATTGACACTGTCATGACTTATGACTGATACGCACAGAAAGAGCAGAAGCCAAGCTTCCGTATGGTGCAGATTAGAAGCAAATTGGCCTTCCCAGCGGCCAACAGCATGAGGTGAAAGGCGACGTAAGTTTAAAGGGCTGTAAACTACCACTTAAACTTACGTCACCTTTCAAAGCTTGCAGGAAACTGACCAAGCAATGCTTTGTGTATCTGTTGGTATCATCATCATCCTTTGCCAATTCTCTTTCCGCATATGTACTTGAAAATTGAGGAACAAGTCATTGTAAGTCATATCGGAGCCAGCAAAGGTGCACAGTTCCAAGCCAAAAGAATTACTGGTTGAGTCGAGGAGGCTTGCTTGTGCCAGATTGAATTTAAAACAACTTTTGAGCGCGTCTGACCTTACAGCTCACCTTTTGTCACCACCACCATCACAGCACCCAACTGCACACCATGTCCGACTCTCCAGAACCTTCATTTGTTTCATCCCCAACAGATCTGCTATGCTCTCCAGAAGCGGAAAGCAACATACTGGGACTTGAACGGGACAGTCAGTCACTGGAGCTGAGGAGCTACAGTAGTGCTTTGGCTCCTCAAAGCCAGACTTCATCAACAACAAGCAATAGCCCCTCAGCCAGCGACAAGCCTGCTGAAATCCCAACAACCCCAACACCTGCTCCACGGAGGGGCATTAATTGGACAGCACTTGACCGACTCTGCTTTATATCTGCTCTGGACAACCACAATCCTTGGATTGCCTCGACAACGGCAGAAGCCTATTCAGCATGGCAGAATGCCATTGAAGAGACCAACAAAGCTCTCGCTCAACACAAGAGACCAACTCGGCTTGAGGGAGGATTTGAGGCTCAGTGGAAAAGGATGCTAAAAGATGTACGAGACAAGAAGACAAGGAGCCTGAAGGCAACTGGTGCAAACTTCAACGAAGAAGATGCCTATGCAACACTCTATAACCTTGTGGATCTTTACAATTCTTCGTCGGTCAAACTTTCCTTCCTCAAACCAATTGAATTGCCTGCTCCGCCCAGCTCACTTTCGACTCAGCTTGAACGCAATCAAAAACAAAAGAGGAAGCAGGCAGTCAGCCAAGCACGTGAGGCTGGTCAGACTGGACAGACTTTGGCTTTACAAAGACTGCGAGACCGCAATGTCTCCAAGGACTCTCAACAACAGCCAGCACATGGAAGCCATAGCTTACAAGGGAATGTGGACGAAGAGGATGTGGCACTATCTTCTCCATCACAGCCTGCCAGGAAACGCCGCCAAACTCAGAAACTCCAGATTGGGGAGAAACTCTTCTCGGCCCTTGACAAGCTGGTTGAGCTGCAGACTACAGCCATGTCTGCACCACAGCCGACTCAAACTCTCAGCCCTGAAACAGAGTCAGAAGTTGCTCTACTCAAGGACAAAGTGACTCGCCTCCAATCAGACATGTCAGGGATCAACAAAAAGATGGATACTGTATTGCACCTGCTTATGAGTCAACATGGTCATCACGAAGCCCAGTGAAGTAAGATTCCAGGGAAGGAGGGTCAAGTTTGAAGTACTGTGAAGTAGTGTTACCTTTCAAGCATGATAAGGCATTTCTTAAGATCACCGCTACAAGATAATCACTTGCAACAGGTGTCAACAAGAACTTCTGCTGCTGCCTGTTGTTGAGTCGAGGGAAGAGTGCCCCAACAGATCCTATCGCCCATTCCACTGTAATGCGATACTTGCTCATGATGACATTGAAGCGTGCTTGGTCTGGTTGAAGATCTAAACCCTTATAGGGAATGATTAGGTGTGAGTCGAGATGATAACCTTTGTCTCCAAAGAGGTACAACTTTTCTCCACTCTCCTGAAACGAGGCTTTTGACAACCAATCTCCAACTTCTGACTTCTTCCAGACTGACCAGTCATTCTCACTCCCATCCCATGGTCCTTGTGCAAATATCAGGCCATCTGGGGTGCTGATGATCTGGTACTTTAATGCATGAAAATGTTTCCAGCCATTGTAAACAGCCTCTTGACATACTGTAGGCCGGGCAACTGGTCTTAAAGTACCATCAACAAAACCCCAAACATTATCCACCCTGCACCTGCTGCGTATCTTCCCTGCATACTTCTGCAGTGCTGCTTTTGTCAACAGCAAGTCCCCAGCTTTCCTAACATCAAGAAGGTGGCCCCATTGTCGAAGAAGAATTTCCACTACTTCTGATCTGACCCTGCTGACACGAGAAGTAGACCAGCCATACTGTGACTCTAGACCTTGCAAGGATCTTCCACGCAGGTACCCTAGCAACATGAGCAGGGCTGTGTAGCTGTCTTCGCTATCATGAATGTTGGAACAGATCACTGGAGGAAGTCTGAGTGCATTGTGTACCTGTTGGAACTCGGCTTGGTCAAATCCAAAGTTGTCTTTAAAGTGCTCATCCGACATGTTGGTTAAGTCAATGTAGTGCCGATGTTGAACCTGAAGATTGCTGTCATCTCTTAGATAAAAGACATAGTAGGTTACAGCTGCTACAGTGACAAGTGTTGTGAGTTGAAGAATGGACTGTTGAGAAAGCATTGTGATGCAAGTGTGGCACAGAGATAACAAACAAGGTGGGTACCGGGCTGAGTGGTCAACACTCAACCAGCCTGCTTCAATCCACAGAAGGGAACTGACGCTTGGATGACGCATTCTTGAGATAGCTTTTTTGTCTCAAGTTTTAAGAGCTAAAAGCAGCCCTTTTTAGCTCCTCAAAAACGCAAGAGCAATAGCTAAAAAGCTAAAAATGTGATTATAGAGAAAAATAGCTCTTCAGAAAGCGAAATTTGGACGTTCCAAAACCTCTCTACTAGAAGCGTCTTCGGCAATGATCCTAATCGATCCGAATTTGACTCCAAAGCATGGAGCCCCTCTTCTCTCTCTCCACACCTCTTTCCCGATCCAAGTCCGTTCATGCTTTTCTACCTCGCTCTGTGTAAACCCTGTTGTGTACCCTTGACTCGCATCAAAGTCCAACTGCAGCTCGTCCGACTCCTTACTTCTTTGTTCATCCTCTTTTGTCTATGACATGCATCTAATGCTCATCCTTCCGAACGTGTACAGGCTCATCGCATTGCGCATCGCCACATTGGCCGATGAACAGATCTCAGTTCCAACTTAAAGATAGGCCAAATTCTTCAGACCAAGATCGACTCGAAAGCCCGATCAAGATTAACATCTGCTTGTTGGTGACCCGATCGATGTAGCTTGAACAGACGTCATGAGATGCTGATTCCAAGTCACACTGAAGCAAGACACAGTCTAGAAGTATACCAAGTGATAACGAACTGCATTGCTATCCTATTCCTCCCTGAAATTCGCCTTAGATCGGCAATAAAGAAGCTCCACCGCGCATCAACATGCTTGCACCATACCGTAACGTTGTTGTTCCACCCGGGAAGTATGCTGCCAGATACGTTGCCAATGCACCCACTTGTACGACGGCGCAGATGAGCGTAGGTAGCAACTTGCGTGGTCCTACTGCAAAGTAGATGGTCAGGGCGAGCGAAGAAAAGTAGGCGATCGAGAATGGTAGTCGTTCTTTACTGCAAATGTGTTTGAGATGCGCAAGTGGACCTGATAGGATAGAGAAGCCGATCATGAAGAGCATACTACCGAGCGAGAAGGCGAGTGCGAACTTTTGTGGCCGTAAAGCAAGAATGGGTGGTGATAAGAAGATGAACGAGAAGAAGAAGCAAACTGCTGCACCGGCAATACATGCAAGAAAGCCGAGGAATCTGGCGTATCAAAGAAAGAGGAGCACGAGGATGTCAGCAAAGAGTTGAGCTTATCGCGAGAGTGTTGCAACGTAGTGACAGTAGAGGCTGCATTCGTGTCTGATGGCAATAGGGGTGGTGACTACTTACCTTTCCCATCTGCTCAAACTGAGATATGCTTCCTCTTCATTCGTGCGTTCATTCGACCGTAATGGCACGTATCCAGAGATGCTGTTGGTGATCGTCGAGAGATAGCCACCACCACCTCCTCCTGAAGCATTTTGTGGTCTCGAGTCGTCTGTCCTTCCTTGCGCCCATCGGAAACCCGATAGCTCGGATCGGTAGTTTGTTTCTGTGGATGCCATCTCGAGGAATTATGAGAAGTATGTCGGGCCGTTCAATGGGCTCGATGCCTGTGATCGCAGGTGATTAATGGCTTCTTTTCGACCGTGGATCTGTTTGGAGTGTGTATGGCGGGGAGCGTTGCTGTTTGAGATGCGGATGAGGACGAGGTGTCACGCGGCTTGTGATGGTGTCAAATGTGTTTGTGTTGTGTTGTGTGTTGCGGTGGAGGTTGAGAGGCTGAAAGCTGGAAGCTAAGCTGGAGAAAATGGCCGCGTGTGCATGTGTCTCGTGCGAATGGAATATCATTGTGATTGGGTTGGTTGACTGCGCTAAGAAGAAAAAAGGTTCCTTCCTTCCTCGCGCTTCGAACACGAAAATCACTCTCTTTCGCAGTGTGGAAACAAAGCGCGCGCACTGTGCCGCTCAGCAATCACAATTTGCGAAAGACCAACACTCTTTCCAGATTCACGCACGGCACAGACACACAGACACACAGACGCAGACGCAAGGCAACTTTCTTCCAGACAGCAATCAAACCCCTCTTCTCTCTTACCTCGACCATCAATCTCTTTACCGATCCGCTCGTCTCCATCACAACATCATATATCGGAGCAGCGTCGAATACTCATCTCTCCCACACGTACAGGTCCCGAGTAGACAAGGTCAACCCTTCCGCACACACGTACACACCACAATCATGTCGGCCATCGAGCTGATCAACCCAAGAGCCGAGTCCGTTCGTCGCACTCAAGCTCTTCAAGTAAACACTGCTGGTGCCATCGGTCTTGCACAAGTGGTTCGATCCAACCTCGGTCCTCGTGGAACCATCAAGATGCTTGTCGACGGTTCCGGTAACTTGAAAATGACCAAGGATGGCAAGGTGCTTCTTACCGAAATGCAGATTCAGAACCCTACCGCTGCCATGATCGCACGTACCGCCGTAGCTCAGGATGAGCAGTGTGGAGATGGTACCACCTCAGTCGTTCTTCTCGTTGGTGAGCTGCTCAAGCAAGCCGAGCGTTACATTCAGGAAGGCGTTCACCCGCGTGTTATCAGCGAAGGTTTCGACGTTGCCAAAACGGGTGCACTCAAGTTCCTCGAACAGTTCAAAAAGAGTCCCGAGATGGACCATGCTACACTCGTCAAGGTTGCTACCACTTCGCTTTCCACCAAGCTTCACGCCAAACTCGCTACACAACTCGCTGCCGACATTGTCGATGCTGTTCTCGCCATCAAGCCTGCAACCACTTCCACCATTGAGGCACCTGCACCTACCGCTGATGGTAGCAGCGAAAGTGTCTCGGAGTGGAACATTAAGGATCCCATCGACTTGCACATGGTCGAGATCATGAAGATGCAGCACAAGACCGAAACCGACACTCAGCTCGTTCGTGGTCTGGTTCTCGACCACGGTGCTCGTCATGCCGACATGCCCAAGCGTGTTGAAAACGCCTATGTTCTTACTCTCAACGTTTCGCTCGAGTACGAGAAGACCGAGGTTAACTCTGGTTTCTTCTACTCTTCCGCGGAACAGCGTGAAAAGCTCGTCGAGAGCGAACGTCGATTCGTCGATGCCAAGCTCAAGAAGATTGTCGAGCTCAAACAGGCGGTTTGCGATGCACCTACCGAAGGCAGTAACGAGAAGAAGAAGAAGAACTTTGTCATCTTCAACCAGAAGGGTATCGATCCTATGTCGCTCGACATTCTCGCCAAGAATGGAATCCTGGCGTTGCGTCGGGCTAAGAGGAGGAACATGGAGCGTTTGCAGTTGTGCTGTGGAGGTGTTGCGCAGAACTCGGTGGATGATTTGAGCCCAGATGTGCTTGGATATGCCGGATTGGTTTACGAGCATACTTTGGGTGAAGAGAAGTACACTTTTGTTGAAGAGTGCAAGGATCCTAAATCGGTGACGATCTTGATTAAGGGTCCTAATGCACACACCATGTCGCAGATTCAGGATGCTGTTCGTGACGGACTTCGATCTGTTAAGAACGCGATTGAAGATACGACCCTCATTGCTGGTGGTGGAGCGTTTGAGATCTCTGCTTCCAACTATCTCACTTCGGAAGTCAAGAAATCCGCTAAGGGTAGGGCTAAGCTCGGTGTACAGGCTTTTGCAGATGCTATGTTGGTGATTCCCAAGACGTTGGCTAGTAACTCTGGATTCGATGTTCAGGATTGTATCGTTGCATTGCAGGAGGAAGCAAGTGAGGGGAATGTGGTGGGGTTGGATGTCCAGACGGGTGAACCGATGGATCCGATCAGTCAGGGGATTTGGGATAACTACAGGGTGAAGCGTCATATGCTTCATAGTTCGGCGGTCATTGCGTCCAACTTGTTGAGTGTGGATGAAATTTTGAGAGCTGGTAGGAGCAGTTTGAAGAGTGAAGGTCCTATGGGTTAAATGCTGGGTGTAGGGGAGGGGAAGGCGAAAGGAATAGTTGAAGGTTTTGTAAAACAATCGACACTCATAATGGAGTTCAACACAATCTGTTTGAAGCTTGCAGAATGTAGGAAACGCAGCAAGCGGATGGGGTGTGGATGTGAATGTGGAATTGATGCATGGTACAACTGCATAAGCTACTGAGTTTTATTCGTCTCCTTTTGACTTGTCAGATGTAAATCATCCATATGAACCTCCAAGAAGCCCTTAACCGCCTCATACGTCAGAAAACTAGTTCCTATACTCGGAGCTACCTTCAACAAATTCGGTAACAGACCTCTATACAACCCTGTTACTCCCTCTGCTTTTACAATGTTCTGTATAGCATTAATCGCATTCTTATCCTTATACCCTAACTTTTCCTGACTATCTTTCATCCCAGCTACCTGCATTCTTCTTCTAAGTACGTCGAGGGGGTATGTGAGAGTTTGGGAGATAGATCCGGCGAGAGCACCGCACGCGAGTTTAGAAAGGGCGGAAGGATCGGTGCCGTCGATGGGGGTTATGTATTTTCGTGCAGCTTCGTAGAAGTAAAAATTCAACGCTACGTAAGGTGCAACTCCGATAGAAGTTGGTACACACCCACGATACAATCCTCTCAAGCCGCCTTCTTCAGAGTAGACTTTGGAAGTCATTTGCCAAATCCCTGGAACTGCTCTTTGTCTTGCTGCGATTTGCTCCCTCAAAACCTCCTGCGAAACCTTTCCAACACCAGCTTCGGTTTTAGCTTCGTTGTACATATTTGCACTAGCGATGCTAATTCTAGACCGAACTAAGTCTAAGGGGTAGGTTGAAACTACACTTGCAATTCCAGCCACTGCACCAGCGGTGAGTTTGCGTACAACATCAAGTTCTCCTGTGGTTTCGTTGCGAAGGTATGTCTTGCACATTTCGTAGGTTGTGAATTGAACGGCGGAATAGGGAGCAATACGAAGACAGTTGATACCATTGCCACGCATGAACCCGGCAAAACCTTCTTCTTTCCACATCTTGACGAGACCAGTCCAAACTCCGTTGTAGGCTCGTTTACTTGCGGTTTTGCTCAGTTTGCCTGTGGAACTAGAACCACTACTGGAGGAGGAGGTTTGCGGTTGAACCTGCATAATGATTTTAAGTCTTTCGAGAGGTGAAACGACGGTGCGGGAAGTTGCACCTGCTGCTCCACCTGCAACGAAGTATGTAATGAGGAAAGCATGGTTGGTGCCGTGAGATTGGGTGTGATGCGAATCATCGCAGTCGTCATCGGTGTCGTTGGTGGTGAGAGTACAACCGGAGCCGGTACCGCTCGGGGTTTCTGTGGGTTCGGGGTTTCGCCCAAGCTTCTCGAGAGCTTTGGCACGGGCGATTTCTGTTGGTGTGAGAGATTCTGCAGATGTTGCTCGTCTGGAACGCAGTATTGGCGGTCGATCCGAGGGGAGGGGGGATGTGGTAGTTGAGCTGACGAGGTTGACTAGCGATGCAGCAGAGTCAAGAAAGCTCTCGAGTGTAGAAGCGGATGTCGAGGCTTGACTCGAGCGCGTTAGAACGGCCAGAGCGTCATTGCTGTGGTCTGCTGTCGCTACCATTGTGCGAGTCTTTGCTACGAAGAAATCGAAGCGAAAAGTTATGATCAAGATGAGAGCATAGCACGGGTCTTTGTGATTGGACGGTGCTTGTGCTTTTCAGTTGTGCGACGATGGTTGTGAATTGTATCAATGCCGACTGGGTCGCTTGCGTTTGTGAGTAAGGCAATCTTGATCGTTGATGTGGAGATAGTGAGGTTGCGGTATGATGCCGCTTGCAAGAAGATCCAAAACAGCTTATGATTGATTGAAAGCGGTGTGAGTGTGTGTATGTGTGTCTTTTCCGCTCGGGATCGGCGTGACTCGCTCGGAAGTGACCGGTTTGTTGTTGTCCTTTTTCGCCTTTCTCTCTTTCTCTCTCGAAAATTCGCCCTCAACACAGCGCGACTTGAAATTCTGTGTGACCCCGCGTTTGTTTCGGTCAAATGCCGCGAAGTCAAAGTTGGCCTCTGTCCTACTTGCAGATGGATAGTGTACCTGAAGAGCTTCTTCTTGGGAACGCAGAGGTATCAAGGACCGTTCAAGTGTAATTCGTCGTTGTATCAGCTTGAGCTGTCGCAATCGTCGTCTATGAAGGTTCGTTGGTGCTCGGACGGCAAAGGCGTCAGTCGTATGGAAAGGTAGAAGATCAGAGTGGTCTCTCGGAAAGGTACACCAAGGTCATCAGACAATCTTATATGTGAATCGATGGGATCGTCACACTCGGAACAGGAGTCACGTCACATCTCTATTCACAACACCGACTAACGGCCGCTTTCTTTCCTTGCTTGCTCGCTTACTCGCTTGTATGGAACCTCAATCCTGTGTGGGGAAGAAGAAGAGCCCCGCACTGTCTTCTACACTTCAGCTTAGCCCGGTTCGGATCGTGGCCGGAGTTGGCTTTGAGGAGCGTGAAATGCGTTCATGTGTCACACACTTTTGTGCTAGGGTCTCCTGTAGCGTCACACACACACTCACACAAAAGCTTCTTTGGAAGATCGCGACTGTTGAAAGCGAGAATGCATTTTTACTCCACTTGCCTCGCGCCGATCCTTCCCGACCTTTGCGATGGTTTAGCGTATCGCCGATCCACATCCCTCCATCCGGTATGTTCCCGATTCGAAGTGTGCCGATCTCTAACCACCCTCGCCTCCCACACCACACTCTTTGTGACAACGTATCTTCAGTTCTGGAAAGCGAGCACTCAGATTGTCACACATATCACAGCCGATCCACAGACCTTCAAAGCCGTGTATCTGTTTTCGTAAGAATGTTTGCTTGCGCATGTGTTTACGTTCCTTGCTATATCAAGGAACCTATGGGTTGGTCTCTCGACCTATGTGTTTTGGGTGTGTATGTGAGAGTACAAGAGATGCTCATGGCATCAACGAAATGTGTGGAATGAACAAGACCGACGAAGAAGAAGAAGAAGGAAAGAAACGTTGCATATGCAGGAAAAGGAGTGCAGAAACGACAACCATTAAATGTAGGTGTCGTAAGCCTGGGGAGCAAGAGTCTCAGGGGTGTTGTTCTTCATCGAAAGGGTGTGGGCGGTACGGGGGGCGGCAGGCAGACGCTTAAGCTGAACGCGCTCACCCTTAGCCTTGGCCTCCTTCTTGAGCTCAGCGTTACGCTTGACACGCTGCAAGAAGTCGTCACGGCACTTGGAGTGCTTGACGTGCTCAATGCGGACGTTGACACGCTTCTCGATGTAACGGTTGCCGACGACCTTGTAGATGATCACACCAACGGCACGGGGAGCGACGTTGAACACAACACCGGTACGGCCGTGGTAGTACTTGTGGGGCATACCCTTCTGCTCGGCGGCGTTGGCCTTGATGTCGACGATGTCACCGGCGTGGAAGGGTCGGAGGTAGGTCGAGAGCTTGATGGGACCATGCTGGCGGAACTTCCTCGCGAAGAGGTGGCGGGTGCGGGCCCTGTAACCGAAAGAGTGCTATTGGTGGTTGAAAGTGATTTGCAATGCGTCAAGTGTTGGAATTGGGTCAGCATTTTGCCGTCAATGTAGCAGGCAAGGTCGTCGTGGAACGAAACGTCATGTCGTCTTTGCATTTGTCGAGCAGCCGAATGGAAAGACAAGGAGTTGCCGGTTGTATGTCGCCAGGCAAGCATCATCAATAATTTCATTCGTGGACGGTAGTTTCTCGATGCTATGTGTCATCTTTCCTCCAATGTTGTAGGATAAGTAGTTGGCTGTCGATAATGATGCATGTTAGAGAGATATCTGGATGAACGAGAGAGCAGCATGTCCAACATATGCATCACAGTGGTGCCACTGTTGTCATGACCTGCGATAATATGACCGGGTACGAAGGCGATGCACTTCCTCAAAACCGACCTTTCCTCCGGATATGGTAACTGAAACCTTTACATCCCAGCTCGGACTCTAGGACACTGGCCGGTCTTAGTCAAGGTTGACAGACTTGGACTTCAACGAAGATGCGAAGAATGATGCGTGCTGTCCGTCACGGTATGGCTATGGTAACTGGCGCCAGGTCCAACTATCCTCTGATGTCTTCTGTGCTGCGAATGTTCCTGCTGATATTCTCGTCGATGCACCCATGATGATGTTGCGCCTTACGATATAATGACAGCATCTATTGGTGTCCTCCTTCATTTCTTGCATCGTGATGTTCTGTACGCATCATAACCAACATGCCCTCTCTCCTTCCACCTATCATCACTTGTCCTGCTGAGTGTTTGCACTGTCTGGTCGGTCTTTCGGTTGGATGCTGCTGATTGTCGATGCAAAGGTTTGTGACGTGACGTTGTGTCGGCATTGCTGATATCAACTTACAGGCATCGTGAATTAATGATCTCTTGAGGTGGTGATGGTGACGAGAAGGATGTCAATGACAGGCACCTCGAATCGGTTTGGTCTGCGTCGCTTGCCTCCTTGCTCTCTTGCTTGCGCTGCTGCTCAGCCTGGCAGACTGCGGGACTCGCAAATGAGAAAGTGAGAATTGAACTGAACTGAACTGAACTGAACTGGACTGACTGACTTGTGGCTAGCCTTGGGCATTCCAATTCGTTGACTCCCTGCCTGCCAGCTACCTTTTTGCTGCTTCGTAGCTTCGTAGCTTCATCAACTCTTGTCCTCAGGCCACAGACAGAGACTCGGTCTTCACAGCGCCTGTTCAGGCTAGACAGGAGTGACTGACTGACTGTCTGGTAGGCAGAGCAGCGCTCTCAGCTCTTATTTTCGAGCAGCATTTTTCCAAGGCAGGGAACCTCTTGGGTTGAATTCAAATTTCGGAGCAATATAAAATTTGTATTCATTTTTGCATCGGCCGACGCCAAAATCAGCTATAAAAAAGCGCAGTTTTTAAATCACCCTTGTGAATTCAATTCAAAAAGCCTGAGGATTTTTTTGACCGGCCTGATCCTCGCGAAAAGCGCACGAAGAACCTGGAGGGCCTGAGATAGCCCTTAGCCAGTCCAGCCAAGCCCAGCCAGCTTAACCAGCCTTTGTGCTGTAGTTACTCAGAAGACTGGCAGTCGAGGCTTGTTCTGCCGCCGACCCTGAGAGAGAGAGACAGCAAATTACTGTTGTAGTTAGCAGCTGGCGGACAAGGTGTGAGAGACACAGGGAGAGGGGGAAGGGGCATTCAAACCAGTCCAGCGAAATCGAAATCCAAAGCAGCCCGAAGCCAACCCCGAGCGTGTCTAGAGACAGCAGCAAGGTCTATTCGCTGATTCTCACCGTCATCGTTACCTTCCGGTCCCTCACCATACCCATCAAGGTAAGTCGCACCGAACCCATGCGTTTGCGTGCTCGAGATATATATGCCTATGGTGGCCTCGATCCAAGACACCCGACACAGATGTCAACAACGGCAGCAACACCGCCGTCCGACAGCAGCAGCAATGAAAGAGTACTCCGACACGATGACGATGACGTTTCGACTTGAAGGACATCACTGGGAGCATCACACCAGCATATACCCGTACCATTATATACCCTCCTATACCCGCAGCAATCCACGCCTCCTCGTAATCGTGTTCCACGTGCAGGACGAGACAACATCAGCAGCGTTGGATAGAAAGATTTGCAGCAGCACAAGGAACTTCCATGGTCATCAGAATAAGCAATAGCATTGCTGCAAAGACACTCCTTCACCTCACCTCGCACGCAGGATACTATCCGCATCGACATTCTGCATTGTCAACATAGTAGAGCTGCTTTCTCAGTACGGTCGAGTGCCTCCATGTGCTTGCAGGTTCAGAAGTGGGAGGTCTCGAGAGAGATCTCAGGCATCCTTGCATCCTCTAACTCTCATCTGGATATCGGTCTCGTCGGTCTCGACAACACCAGCTGGCAGGATGTACTCGTTCTCTACATCAAGAGTCTGTGCCTCGGGAGCGTCGTTAGCGGTTTGCAGACGATGTCTGCACACTCGCTCGCTTCGTTTGTCTGGGATGAGGACGCTAGAGTTTCGAACTTTCCCTTTGCCTCTTCAGCGCTGCATATACCCCCCATCGACCATACATACCATCGTTACTCTTTCGTTCCTATATTGTGTCCGACAAACTTCCCAAGGGTGACTTGATCGAGGCAACCTAGCATTTCAAGAGCTTTGACCCTCGCATGCACAAATAGGCAACATTCAGTCTTGGTCACGGGTTTTTACTGACCTTAACCTTGTTGCCCGCCCTGTTCTCTCTCTTTGTCTGACTCACTTGCTTTTACCTCTTCCATAGACAAAATGCCTCGCGCTCCTCGCAAGCAGTCCAAGACCGCCAAGGTTCCCCGACGACCTTTCGAGTCGGCCCGTCTCGACAGTGAGCTCAAGCTCGCTGGTGAGTACGGTCTCCGCAACAAGCGTGAGATCTGGCGCATTGCCCTCACTCTTTCCAAGATCCGACGTGCTGCTCGTGAGCTCCTCAAGCTCGACGAGAAGGACCCCAAGCGTCTTTTCGAGGGTAACGCCATTATCCGTCGTCTTGTGCGCATTGGTGTGCTCGACGAGACCCGCATGCGTCTCGATTACGTGCTCGCCCTCAAGATCGAGGACTTCCTTGAGCGTCGTCTCCAGACCCAGGTTTTCAAGTCCGGTCTTGCCAAGTCGATCCACCACGCTCGTGTCTTGATCGTTCAGCGACACATCCGTGTCGGCAAGCAGATCGTCAACGTTCCTTCCTTCGTTGTTCGTCTTGACTCGCAGAAGCACATTGACTTTGCCCTCACCTCTCCTTACGGTGGTGCCCGTGCTGGTCGTGTTAAGCGCAAGCGTGCTGCTGCCGCCGCTGCCGCTGCCGGCGGTGACGACGCCGAGGAGGACGAGGAGTAAATTGCTCCACACTCTCTTGACGAACTTCATCACCATCACACACCATCAAACCATTTCTACATTCCAACATAGGGTCTTCCTTTCTTTTCACTCGATGGCTAGCCTGCCTTTCAGCCTTCGTTTGACTCAGGAAGAAGATTCTCATCATGCACATACATTGTATTTTTTGTTCTCTCATTTCATTCACAAAAGAGACTACGGCACGCACGTACACATCAACGTCGTGTCGCACCCACACTCACACACACACACACCAAAAAGAAAGGCAATATCATAGGCTTCTGCTTCCCATATTCCATCGTTTGTGCACAGTCTCTGTTTAGTGCAAAGCAAATCTCTTTGCTCCGGCTATGAGTACATCGTATGGTTACATTTACAATCAGTGCGAGTGTTAGGGTTCAATCTTCGGCAAGTTGCAATTCGAGGCTTTCGGCGTAGTTTTCTTGCATCAATTCCGAGATCTCACTTCTGATCCCCTTCACCTGTTCGTCCAGCTGTGCTATTCTTTCTTTTGCTTCTTCTGCATCTGTATCTCGGTGATTTGTTTCGGAGGAGGGTTTGAGGGTTGTTTTGCGCAGTTGATCTCGTTGGACTATGGTTCGGAGCAATGCGTTTTCTTTTGTCTGTATTCGATCTGCTAGGGTTGCTAGGTTGGGGGTGGAGGAGTGGGAGAGTTCTGTTTGGATGGTGCGGAGTCTGTGTCCGCATTCGATTAGGGCTTGGGTTGTGATTTGTAGAATTTGGGCTAGAAGGTCTTCGGAGAGTGGGATGGAGGTTGTGCTGCATGCTGAGCAGCCCCGGCCATTGGGTGCGATTTCGGGTTCGGAGTTGTGGTTTGCGTGAGAGTCAGTGTTGAGAGATCCATTGACAGGGCCTGAGGAGGAGGAGGAGGAGGAGTTGAGGAAAGTGTCGAAGGCATCGTCGTATTCTCTCCACACGTTGATACGACGTTCTTGAACTTCTTTGACGGCTTTCAGGAGCTCGAGAGGCGTCGAGGATGAGGTCGAGGCTTCAGTGGTGCTGTTGACGCCGTTGTGACCGTTTACTGTTGGCTCTGGCATGATGCTATGGTGGATGGTACAAGTGAGGGTGCTGTATGTGTGGCGTGATGGGGCGAGAAGAAGTGGTGAAGGCATACGAAGCTTCTTCTTGATGCATGATGTTTGATTACATAATGCTTATATGTCACGCGTCGAGAACGAAGGTGTGGAGTTGGCCATTGTTGCTGTTGATGCTTTTGACAGATTCGTATCCAACACTTGTCGTTTCTCAACACCTTCTAGTCCAACAGTGCATCCATCAGACCTGAACACTCCACCAAGTTCGTGCGCAGTCTTAAGCACATACACGTACATCAATCAGTTCTCGAAGCAACAGAGTTCGGATCAGATCGAATCGCGCCAAGGGACCTCAAAAGATTCAAATCTTCCATTCGCAAGACCGAACATATAAGCATGTCTGAACGTGTAGGTATCATCTCTCAATACAGTCACCCTCAGGAAAGCAACTAGAACTGACCTCCTGACCTTTTATACTCACTTCGTTTTCCGTCGATTGACGCCTTTCAGGGCCGAGGCGGACGTGGAGGACCCTCCAATCGCGGTGGTCCCAACTCCGGCCGTGGTTCCTCCAACAACAACCGAGGTAACTCCAACCGTGGTGGTCGTGGCGGCTCACACTCCAACTCTCAAACCCCATCAGAGCGACCCAAGAAAGAAGCCATCTTGGATCTGACCAAGTACATCGATCAGAAGATCCGGGTCAAGTTCGCAGGGGGTCGAGAAGTGTTTGGTGTTCTAAAGGGTTTCGATCAGTTGATGAACCTGGTTATGGACGACGTGACAGAGTCGTTGAGGGATGAAGAGGGGAATGTAACTGATAAGACAAGGTCGCTTGGGTTGGTGGTGTTGAGAGGAACTGCATTGACGGTGATCAATCCTGCTGATGGGTTTGAGAGTATCGAAAAGTAAGTATAGCTGGATGGAAGTAGAGTTGAGAGGGTAAAGGGACTACTGACTAACTTTCCTTCGTGCTTCCTTGCCGATTGTACAGCCCTTTCGCACAAGCCGATTGAATTCAAAGCCTGTCGCAGGAAGGATCGTCAAGCCAAACAAATAAGGTCGACACTGAAGTCGAGTCCGATTGTAGGGTGCAATTCATGATCACGAATGCAAACATAATGTACTTGTAAAACGGCACATATCCGCAAACACATGTATTGCGACGGGAGTCATCGTCTGTGATCAGGGCAATTCAGTCTCCCGAGGCAACATAGCAACACAGAGCTATTCAATCTCATCGAACACAGAATAACGAAAAGCACATCAGATGAACAACAGCATTGCATCTACCAAACACATCTACACAAAGCCAACCTCGCACATTCTGTCAACCTCTCAACGCCTTCCAACCCTCAGCCTTCAGAACATATCCATCTCTTGCCTCACCCGACATCACATGATTGACCTCCAACTCCAGATCGCTCTTCGGATTCCAATCCCATTCCCCTCGCACATCATCATCTAAATTCCACACACTGACTCCGATCTCGTTTCTTCCCCTAAGATCCACTATACCACTGTGAACGGGGAACTTTGTCTGCGGACCTAGATTGTTGATGTATTTGCCCATTTGCCAGCCATTCACGTAGAGTTGTGCGCGGAAGTTTCTTCCCTGCAGCTTTCTGAAGACAAAGTTGAGTCCGATGTCTGAGTTCGGTGGAGCATCGAGGTCGAATGTTGTTCTGTAGAAGACGACCCTTCCTCTTCCCTTGTTGGAGGTGGAGACAGAAGACCAGGAGGAAGGATCAAAACCAGGAAGATGCCAGCCTTTGACTTCGGCGTGGAGTCCACCTTCGTTGAGACTGCGACGAACGTTATCGGGAGCTTGCTCGCCTTTGACGTTGCCCTGAACTTTCCATTCTACCTTGGGCTCGTCAGAGATCTTGTGGAGGGAAGGGAAGTTGAAAGCAACAATACCTCTTGGTAGTTTCACCGCCTCTAACGCCCGGTCGGGTTGGAACCCAATAGGTAGTTCGCCAGCTTCCATCTCGATTCCCATATGATCTTGTAATACCGTCACCACATTCTCCTCACCCATTTCTAAACCTGCCTTCAAAACACCTGGAGGGATGATGAAAATTCGACCTGCAGCAGACTTTTCTCTATCAGCTTCGGCGCTACCTAGATAAGCCCCGTTCAGCCATACTGAGAAAGCGGATGAACGACCACCTTCCACCTTGACAAATAGATCCTTCGGAGTCTCGGAATGGGAAGGAGTAGAGAAATGACCACGCCAGAGGATGTTGTTTCCGTGAAAACCGTACTCTGAGGCGAAAAGGATCATTCCTTGGGTGTCGAGAGTTTTATCGCGAGTGTAAGGATTGTACGAGTGTGTTTTGTTCGCTCGAACCCAGTCCGCGTCGTCAAAGTCGGGATCCGCTTCTGGAATGGAATTCGCCCACTTCCATTCGATGTCTTCAAGCTGAGGAGGCTTCCACTCCAACGCCGACTGAGAAGGTCCGGGGAGAGAAAGCACGTAGAACCAGTCATTAGGGGGCTGGGGACGAGCATTGATTCGCTCTCCGTTCCAGTAGACGTGCTTCAGGCCGGGAAGAGCCATCATGACTGCGTCCGAGGCATGTGATACTGAACCCCAAAGATGCAATGTGTCGAGAGGATTGGAGGTGGTGCTATAGGTTGCGTTACGGAGAAGGTCGACTTTGATGACGATAACACTATCCTGTGAGTAGCCGAAGAAGTTGTTGACCTGATTGGCTGGCTTGCGATGGCAATGAAGGGAAGAGGGAGGAGGTGTAGAGCCGAGGTATTGAGCGGGAATAGCAAAGTCACGTTTGGCAAAAGAGGTGGGGGTAACGTGGACGACAATATAAGTGCCTTCTGATGTTTTGTACACCACTTGGCGGCTAATGACGTCCTCTGCGGCTCTAGAGGGTATGGAAGCTCTGACCTCTCGCGGATCGGCATCAACATCCGAATGCCAATCCTCTCTCTCCATTGCTTGCACTGTCACATCGCCATTGATGCTGGTGGTAAACATTTGCATACTAACAAACTTCTCTTGCTTCACCTGCGTCATGAGTGAATATTCGACCATCTGGCCTTCAATGTAATCGAATGAAATCACTACAACGTTCGCCATTGTAGCAACTCTGTACACATTCGCGGTACTGAAGCGCAGCAGCAAACCACCCGGCAGCTCTTGATCAACAGGAATAATATGACTGTCTCTACCATTGAGGAAGTTGTTTCCGAACACCTCTGCGTCTTTATCCCCTCGCCACTGTCCGACGGTGATGTTCTCGCCCAACGAAACAACGTCGAGTGCGAATCGGATCCTCCTCGACTCTGTAGTATTGTCGTACCTCACAAAGTAAAACTTGCTTTTCGTCTCCGGATTCTCCAGCACGGTTGTTCGGAAGACCTTTGCATCAACATCTTCCTTCTTATCGAGGTCGTAAGCTTGAGTGATGTTATAGCCTGTTTTGTCAATGACTTGATCCGCCATTGCTATGTCCGGGAAAGCAGAGAGGAAGTAACCCTGTCGCTTGAGTTCGACGTACTTATCATTTGTCTGTCGATGCTCGTCGAGCGCCGCACCATAATCGTACGATGTGTAGACATCGGGTTCTGCAAGTCCACCCCAATTTGTGCCTCCATAGACCATGTATAGCGACAAAAGTGTCACTCTTTGAGACCACAGAGCGGTGTTCGCAACTCGAGTGAAGCTCGCATTTGTCATCTGACCGCATGCTTCATATCCAGGACCTCCATAAGGATCGTAGCTTCCACCTTGGAACTCGGGAATGTAGAAAGGTTGATCGGGGTTCGTCTCCATGTGGTACTTGAGGTAGTCATCGCGGAAGGGAACCCATGTACTTGGATGAGAGCAGTCAAAGCGTTGAGGGTATGAGTCGAGTCCGTAGATATCGACCAGATCAACAAAGTTGTTTTCTCTACCAGGGTCGTTGTAGGTGATTGGGACTGAGATGCCGTTGCGTTTGAGGGCTGAAACGAGTTCTTTCATGTATTCTCGTTCAGCTTTGCCTGTTTTGTACTCATTATCGGCTTGAACGAGAATGACGCTACCGCCTGAAAGCTGATCTGACTCTGATCCGTTGTAGACGAGCTGATGCTTGACCACAACTCGAGATATGGCATCTATGTAGGGTTTCCATGCGTCTTGCCAGGCTGTATCATTGGTGCGGAGCACAGCATCGATGTTGACCGTCCAAGGTGCCATCCCACCCACTGTAGTCTCGGCATTGATATAGGGTCCGGGTCGAACGATGACAAAGAGACCTTCTTCTTTGGCCATCGTTAGGAAGAAGTCCAGATCATTGACACCAGTGAGGTCGATGGATGCAGGATCCGGATTGGGATGAATAAGACCCCAATGAGTATAGATGGAAACAGTGTTGAAGCCGGCAGCTTTGACCTTTTGCATCACATCTCTCCACAGGCTTGGAACGGGGAGACGCCATGGATGGAACTCTGCTGCAAAGACGAAAAGCCGCTGCTGACCTCCAGCGAGTGCAAGGCTGTACTTGTCAAAGACGACCGCTGAGTTCTTGCTATCTCGTGGCAATGTCCATTTCTGGGTTTGCAGTGCTTCTGCTTTGTCATACACCGTGCTCAGAGCATCGTGTGCTAGGGCAGATTGGACAGTCTGGACTGAGAAAGGGACCTGGTCCGCAGTGGCTACATGAAAGAGGGTTGCAAGACCTGCCGCTACACAGCCTGTCAGGGCTGCGGTTTTGAACCTCATTCCGAGCGATTGCTGTCTGTGTATCCGAAGACAAGGGCACCAGTCTCTTTGCCTTCCTCGCGCAGCTTTTCTGCGTCTTCGGAGCTGCAGATTAGTGGCAAAGCTGTGTTGGGAGGTCAGATGAGGATATGGCTTCCGCGGTACTTGACAGGACCAGGATTGACGAAGATCGCGGATAGTGCCACCTTACAAGCCTTTCAGTTCGACAGAGCTCGCCTTATAGCTCTGATTGGGTCCGAGTCAGCGTCGTGCGGAGCATAAACAGCTCTGTAGCTCGCTGTCGGTCGGCAGGTCGGGAAACTGCGGACTGGTTCATCATGATCAGCCAGAGGCAGAAGGACTTGCAAAAGAGACTGCAACACGCGACTGAACCGTGCACAAATTGTGGAGGAAGCATAAATTTTGCCGGCGGCTTTATTACAGCATGAGCTTTTCGCAAAAGAGAGGTTTCTCACGTCTTGCTCGCATCGGCCAACTGAGGTATGAAAAGATGCGATCGTTCAGTCCAGGCTCTGTCGCCTGGTTTGGCGCTGATAGACGCTCGGGCCCTCGAATGATCGTTGTGTCGCCGGTTTGTGGACTCTCTCCTCCCCGCCCTTGGGCCTGTCCTTTGTGCAGCCGAGCAAGGCCGTCCGATGGTGTGGATGAGAAATGCAGTATTATTCCAGATGACAGAGAAGAGCGTGTTGTGTTCTGGTGTATAAATTACAACGACGCCGAGTACAGAAAGGAAGAAACGAAAGTGTATGTGACAAGACAGTGTGGATGGGCGACGGTTCCGCTGCTGCAAGCGCAGCTCAGTGAGTCGTACCAAAACAGTGTACAGCGATAGCCCGCAGACGGCATGACGAAGGAAGAGAAGTAATGCATGTTTCGTGACAACCTGAGCGCAGCTGGCCTTTGGACGGACTGACCGGATTGCAAGACTTGGGACAACGCGCTCTAGTTGGCGACCGGAGGGACGGGGCCCTCGTCCTGGCCCGAGTTGTCAATGTTGTGGAAGTCAAGGATTTCGGAGTACATCATGACTTTCCATGTGTCAACGGGCAAATCGGCATCGTTGAATGACCAGTCGAATGCCTCCTCGGCCTCGGGCTCGTCGGTGGGGTCGTGGTAAGGAGCAAGGTATGGATGCGCGAGGGCCTCAGCGGCGCTGATACGCGTTCTCGGGTCGAAAACGAGCATCTTTTCGAGCAGGTCCAATGCCATAGGGTCTGCGTTCTTGAACTTTTGCGAGAAGGGGACACGCTCGCGCTTAGGCAACGACTGAACGAAACGGAGTGTGTTCTCGGAGCAAATGGTCTTGATAACCTCGTCTGGTGGTGTGCCGAGAAGCTCGGTAATGATCGAGAACTGGTTGACGTGGTCCTTGCCTGGGAAGAGGGGCTTACCCTCGAGCATCTCGGCGAAGATGCATCCTGCACTCCAGACGTCGACAGCAACGTCGTACTTTTGCCAAGTGAGCATGATTTCAGGAGCACGGTAGTATCGTGTGCTGACGTATCCGGTCATCTGAGGATCTTGAATACGAGCGAGACCGAAATCGCAGATCTTGAGATCGCAGTTCTCGTTGACGAGAATGTTGCTTGGCTTCAAGTCACGGTGAACGACACCTGCTGAGTGGACGTACTTGAGACCTCGGAGGATCTGGTACAAGAAGTATTGAATGAATTGCTTCTCGAGCGGTCGGCTGGTGAGAAGACGGTGGAGATCGGTACCAAGGAGCTCAGTAACAAAGTAGCTGTGAGCAGAACAAGCAGGCAGAATGTAAGGGAACGATTGGTCAGTTCTTCTGTCAAATGAAGCAGCTTTTCCGCTTGGTCGCTTTCTAAGGCTTATGTGGGCAATGCCCCGTACCGGGCGAGTTCTTACACATCGCACCTGTTATTGACTCTGTCTAGAAAATTCTGACGCCACGCTGCCCGTGCCGGAATACTTACATATCTTCAAGAGGCGAGATGAAAATGTCGCTAAGGCTGATGATGTTCTCGTGACGGATGTGCTTGAGCAGTTTGAGCTCACGGTAGGTACGCTTGGAGAGTACTGGAGTGGAGAAGGGCTTCATGATCTTCTTGATTGCCACCGAAGTGTTTGTGAGCTGGTCGTTAGCAGAGCAAACAAGACCGAAGGCACCCATTCCAACGGGTTGCAAGTCGACATATCGGGTGGTGACCTCGAAGACGGTACCGAAGATAGAAAGTTTGACAAAGTCGGCCATTTTGAACAGAACAGGAGAAATGCAAACGAAGGTATTGCGGTATCAATACTGGACGAGTTGGGAACCTGGGCAAGAATCTAAGGAACGCAAAAAGATGACGCTTGGTGAGAGTCGGGAAGGATCGTTAATCGGAGCGAAAAGCAGAGAACCGGAGAAGCAAGCTACAAGCTATAGGCTGATGCAGCGGATTCGCAGAAAGGAGATCGTTGCGAATCGGTCGTCGACACAAGGAGGTGAGACGAGACTTCGGATCGAGTATTGCGAGGCGTTGCAAGCAGAAGGAAGCTTTTGCAAAGAAGTGGACGAGATGTCGAACCTGGATGGAGGCAAGCAGGTGGGCAGGGATTGAGGAAAGAGAAGAAGGACCACGAGGCAAAGGTACGGATTGAAGGAAGAGGGTGGAGTCTCAACTAAGGCAGACGGTCAAAGGTCGGTGTTGTTGGGATGAATGGTCGTGGTTTTGGCTTTGGTGATGGTGGTGGTGGAGGAGAAGCAGAAAGGAAGATGACGACGACGAAGACAACACTTGTGTGTTTGAGTGTGTCTGTGTGTTTGTGTGCGTCTGTGGCAAGGAAGGGTCAGCGTTCAGGGACCAGGCGATTGGCGAGGCGAGGCGAGGCGAGGACCGAAGCAACAACGCAGAAAGACGGATGAGCTCAAGAAGGGCGGAAGAGGCAGAGGAGATGCAAGCGAAGCGAGGGAAGGACAGAGGGTCATCTCGAGAGAGAGAGAGAGGAGAGAGACAGAGAGACAGAAGAGAGAGCGATGGATGAGGCAGCGCGGCACAGCGGGTCCAAGTTGAATGACGCCTCTCCGTACTGTAAGGGAAACAAACTGAGCTGTGCGTTGCCTTTGCTTCTCCGCGCTCAAGACTGTCTAGTTGGCTCGACAGCCATTATTGTGACGCGCTCTAACGCAGCAGCAGCAGCAGCAAGAAGAAGACGCGAATCAGAAGGCGTTACACACACTCTCTTTCTCTCTCTCTGATTAGATACGACTTGCTGGCTCAGCTTCAATGAGAAAAGGGTCGTGCCTTTGTTGAAGTAAGCAATTGAAGAGCAAGAAAGAAAGGAAAAGGAAAAGGAAAAGGAAAAGGAAAAGGAAAGGCCGAAGCCAACGCTCACAGTGAGGCTGACGTCCCGCAAGCGGATGGGAAAAGTATCAGATTGGAGAGGCAGTTGAACGGTCTACTGTATCCGTCGAATAAAAACATTGGTTGTGAGCAGCTGCGAAAGCGATTGCGGAGTTGCAGTGCTGCGATTCCAATTTTACGGCTCAGCAAACAGAGAAGAGACAGTACACGATCTGCGCTTTGCAAATGCGTGAATAAGACTTGCAGCTTCTGCGAAAAGCCTCAATTTGAGACCTGTCCAAACGTTGCTTTCATGCTCGTCACAGATAGAAGGCCATGTTAGCGGAAGGTCTTGAGAGCGTGTTTACAGGAAAGCACATTTCATTCAACCATTCAGCTTATTGGGCGTAGCATTCAGAGCAAGGGTCTTTGCGAAGAAAACCTCTGTGTGTGTGTGTTGTGATGTTGTGAAAATCAAGGGTTCGCAACGTTCAATTGAACCCCTAGTGGCGCGGCGTGGCGAGATCCTCGGCTCTGTGACGAGCGAGAGTACACTTCATGTGCTGCGATACTGTAGAGTAGCGTAGCATTCTCTCCTTAATTCCTCATCGGCTCATTCCTAGCTCCCTGCTCATTGCCTGAAGAGACAAGCGAGAATCGAGCTCAGACGGTGAGTCGGTCAAGAAGCAGCAAGGGAAGATGGCAGTTCGTTTTCCGTCGATCCCGAAAGACTCGTTTGTTCTGCATCGCTTGAGACAGAACAATGAGGTCACGTTGCCTTTACACTGATCTACCGCCTTGCATCATTTCTTTGTGAAATTCCAATGAAAATTGACGATCGCGGCCTGCACCCTGTTGACAACAAAAGCCAACGCGTGAGGAAGGCTTTGTATTCTCGTACGTGTGAGACTGCGACGTCGCTGATCATTTCTCCACTCGAGCCAAAAGGCGCAAAGAGGTATACTGCATGGGACTTAGGAGCGACACCTGTCTGCGTACTGTATGTGGGGGAAAACATGGATGGAAGTGGTCTGTAGAACCGCCAAATTCACTCGCATGGTCCAACACGCAACGGATACTCGCTTCCGATCCGTAAGATCATCATCACGTTCCTTTCGATTCTATGACTTCTGCATTTTATATCTCCTCGAGCTCAATACCGTAACCACGACATTCCTATCAATTCGCTCATCCTACTCATTATCCTCACCTTTTGTTCTTGCTATCGTTGTGCATTGCCTTCAAGGCTTGCAGCCCTTTCCAGTATCGCTGCCGCCAGCCTGCATTCTCTCACGTTGCTGACCCGCCGCAACAACATCTCTAACCACAATGGCGGAAACGAATCCCGGCGCAACTTTTGCGCCTGACGCTTATGCGAATGCATTCGTTCCCGGCAAGCCACGCGATTCAGCCAACGCCATCCAAACCAGGATTCGCAAGGCCAAGCTTTTCAACGAAGAGCTGGCAGAATACTTTGCTGCTCGTCGCGAGCTCGAAGAGACATATCTCAAGCAACTTCAGAAAATCTCCAAGCGCAGCTTCCTTTCCGACCCTTCCTCCATCCCGCCCGGTTATGCACCCGTATATGAACGTCTCATTCAGGAGCTTGCAGAGGTAGCCAGTGCGCATGGCGAATTCGAGAAGCGCATCGCACAAGACTGTGAAGCCCCCTTGCGCAATGCCACTTCCAACGTTGACTGGAACAGCCTTAAGGATCATGACGAGTGGCTGAACGTCTTTATGCGAGAGCTCAACTCGCAAGAGACGCAACTCCAGAGGGACGAAAAGAAGCTTGAAGGTGCTTCTCAGAAAAAGGCCTCGCAAGCCAATGCCAAAGTGCAGGAGACCGAGCGAGCCATTGAACGCACCATGTTTCTCTGGGAAACCGAAGCTCCCGCTGCATTCCAAGACTTCCAGCGTGTCGATGCACAGCGTCTCGAGCTGCTTAAGGAGACCGTAGCCAAGTTCG
Organism: Ustilago shanxiensis; assembly: GCA_019972555.1. NCBI lineage: Eukaryota > Fungi > Basidiomycota > Ustilaginomycetes > Ustilaginales > Ustilaginaceae > Ustilago > Ustilago shanxiensis. Next base: position 491,878 of record BPMX01000004.1, on the reverse strand, counting down.
AAACGGCACAGAGCGATGCGGCCCAACGCATCATGACAAGCTCGGAGAAAACCATGCAGGAATGCCTCACATTCGATACCCAGGCTGACATGCAAGACTTTATTCTCAAAAATGGCTCGACTGGTGCTGCTTCTTCGTCTTCTGTCCGCAATGGTAGAACGATATCCTCCCGTCCAAGTGTGCCAGCAGCAGCAGCAGCAGCAGCAACGACACCAGCGCCAGGACTCAACCGACAATCCTCTGTTGCCAGTCGCAGCATCAGCAGTCGCAATGGTCCCGATGCCTCGGCGCGTGGCAGATCTAACGGTGCGGGCATGGGCGAATTTGGCGCCTCGACTACCTCTGTTCACTCGGCTGATCGCACAATGAAAAGCTCACAAGATGCAACACCCAGCAAGTCAGGCGGCTCGACACTCAAGAATGCTTTCAGTCGATTCGGACGTGGTCGCTCCAAGAAGGACTCTGCCAACACCCAGACTGTTTATGGTGGCTTGCCCGATGAACCAGCTGGTGAATCTTCATTCTCATCTCTCAACCGAAGCGGAACATTCCGACAGAACTCGGCAGGGCCGACAGGTGGATCTTCGTCTCGCAACGCTCCACTTCTCTCGGCTGGAGATGACTCGATCGACTCGATGGCTCCTGGTTCAGGCGGTGGATTGATGGCGCCTCTCACTCCTTCTGCCCCTCCAGCGAGGAAGAACTCTGCAACAGTGCCTGCTATAGGATCCTCTTCCGGTGTTACTCCTTTGCCCGGCTCTGCGCCTCTAGTCGACTCTGAGGGATATTCGATTCCTCCACCCGACCGTAAGCCATGGGAGACAGCTGCTATTGGAGGAGCCGCAGGTGCTGCTGGCGGTGCAGCTGGATCATCTCTGCTCGACGGCGACGATGACGATGACGACAACAACGATCAGTCGCGCGATACCTTCGACAACTCGATCAATAGCCGTGTCAGCAACATGAACATCAGCAGCCAACCTATCACTGAAGATGCATCCAAGGATAAAGCTGCGCTTGAACGCATGAAGTCAACTCTTCTCACCAGTGGGCCACCTTCTCGTCGCAGCACTACCCGTCGCGATCGCAGAGATGTGCGCAACACTACCTACAATCCTGCTTTCGCTGGTGTTGGTTCGGGTGATGATAGCAGATTGAGCCAGTTCGGTACATTTACTGCTTCACCGCAGACGAGTACGCCGACTTCACCTTCGCCGTTCGGTGCGCAGAGTGCGTTTACGGGCATTGCTGGTGTAGGACGTCATCGAACGCAGAGTATTGCTTCGGTTGCTTCCTCGGCCAACAACCCTTTCGAGAACAGCTCTTCCTCATCCCCCATTAAAGCAAGTCTCAGTGAGAGGGTGAATGTCATCTTTGTTGGCAAGGAGATCTCGAAAGTCATGGTGGTGGGTGAACTCAGTGTTGCCATAGGTGCCAATTTGGACGCTGCTGCGGTGGGCAAGCCATTGCATATCCGAATTGAAGCTTTCGAGCAACTGGAGAAAGCAGCTCCCAATCCAGCATTCCTCAAATCCATCCCTGGTGGAACCAGCCCCGGCGAGTATCTTCTGGATATCAAATCACTGCTCGAGCAAGGCGTTGGATCAGGTCTACCCGGTAGTGGAGCTCAAGCTGTAGTGCTCAAATACCAACTTCACGTATCAGAATCCCGCAAAGAAGAATACGTCCCTCTCGCACTCCACGCGCAGTGGAAATGCGAACCGCATCAAACATCCTTCCTCATGACCTACTCACCTTCTTCCACCTGCAAATTCTCCGGTTCAGGTCCAGCAGTACTTCAAGATCTTCAATTTGCAGTACAAATCCAACCGTCGAGTGTTAGCAACATTATGTCGAAACCTACTGCTACTTTTGTGGCGGAGACAAAGAGTTTGTTTTGGAAGATCAATGAAGGTTTATCTCTTATGGGTGGAGAGGTTAATAAGTTGTTGGCGAGGTGTCAGATTGAGGGGGGCCAGACGGTGCCTAGTCCAGTGCATTTGAAGTGGAAGATTTTGGGTAAGACTATTTCAAGTTTGGGTATAACGACGATTGGTGAGGGAGAGCAGGATGGGGTGAAGATTGAGGAGGTGATTAGACAGTGTACTGCTGGAAAGTTTATTGCTTCGCCTTGAGTGAGGGTATTTGAGGTGGCTTGGATGTAATGGAATACTTAGCAGTTGCTTCTGGTTGCAATTGTGATTGTGTGTCTCTTGGTGGTGCGTGAGGGATTGAGACTTTTTTCACCGGCGTTCGATGCCGAAATTCGACAAGGAGTCAGTCTTGTTCAACAGCCCTTTCGCTCACGCTGTACCCGATTTGCTGTTGGCAAGTCACGAACTGTGTGTGTGTTGACCGTCGGTTCGCGAGCTCATCAACTCCGTTGCTAAGCGGAGGTGCAAGGAAGAACCTCCATGGCTACGAAGCTCAACAGTAAAGCGGACAAAACTGTGAAAAGCCCGCTTTGAGAAAGAGTGAACAATGAACAAAGACCACATCTCAATCGACCTCAATCAATGCAATCCTCTGCTTTGAAAGGAGGCACAGTCAATGGACAAACCACACGCAAAAGTGGGAATGTGTATGTTGTTTCAAATTACCATACAATGCCAGAGTCAAAAGGACAAAAACAGGGATGTAGATACGAAAGAGGAAGAACAGAGGATAAAACCATAAGATATCCCCAAGACTCGTTCTCAAACACCTCCCCCCTAAAAGTGAAAGGTTCTAGTTACTCTCTGGCTCCAAAGTAGTACCACGACGAACGGTACCCCAACCGACCAATCTCCAGTGCTTATCGATTCTCCTGGAAAGAGCGATCTTTTCACCAACTTCGGTACATGCTGGAGAGGTCAAGAAAATTTTTGCCAAATCAGCTTTGACGCTCATAACTCTACCACCTGTTGAGGTGGAACCGATGTTGACCATGAGAACTTCGTTTTTGGCCAACTTCTGAACTTTCGTCTGTTTCTTGTCGTCGGATTTGACACCGAGAAGACGACGGAGCAAGAAGTAGTTGATTTCAAGTTCGGTGTAGATAGCAGGAAGTTGTCCAACAGCACCGAGAACTTGACCAACAAGACGATCGGCACGGCAAAGAGTAGGGTCGATCTTGGTACCAACACCAATGAGACCACCAGGAACGGCGAATTGAAGATCGTTGTGTTCGGCAAGCAAAGATTCAACGCGAGAGAAGATAGGCTTGCAGTGAATCTTACCCTCGTTATCCTTGGTAACGATACCAGGACGAACCTCGATCTCCTGACCGATCTTGAGAACACCCGAAAGAATCGAACCACCAGCAACACCTCCACGAAGCTCGTCAACTTCAGCACCGGGCTTGTTGACGTCGAAAGATCGAATCACGATAAGACGTGGTGGCGAGGTGAAGTCACGAACGGGAACGGGGACGCGCTTGACAATGTATTCGTTGACTGCGTCAATGTTGTACTTGAGCTGAGCCGAGATGGGAACGATTGGTGCACCATCGGCAACGGTACCCTTGACGAAGTTGATGATGCTCTTCCAGTGCTCTTCAGCAGCCTGTTCTCGGATCAAGTCGACTTTGTTCTGCAAGATGATAATGTGCTGAAGCTTCATGATCTCGACGGCAGCCAAATGCTCCGAAGTTTGGGGCTGAGGACATGACTCGTTACCGGCAATCAGCAAAAGCGCAGCGTCCATGACAGCAGCACCGTTCAACATGGTAGCCATAAGAATATCGTGTCCAGGGCAATCGACGAAAGAAACGTGACGAAGCAAGTTCATCTTGCCACCGCAACCAGGAACCTCACAGTTAGGATGAGGCTCCTTGTCCGAGGGATATGACTTGTAGCACTGTGGACGAGGGCATTCTTCTCGTTCGCACTTGTAGATCTTTGCATTGGCGTAACCGAGCTTGATGGTGATATTTCGCACCAGCTCGTTCTTGAAACGGACGGTCTGGACACCGGAGATGGCCTTGACAACGGTGGACTTTCCGTGAGCTACGTGTCCGATGGTACCAATGTTGATGGTAGCCTGCTTGGCAATGACTTCGGGGCTGAGAGGGTTGAGGTTGTCAAAGTCAATGTTTACCGCCTGCAGATCTTTTGTGATCTGCTGGACGTCGCCGTTCGAGGCAACTGCTGCTGCCATTTTGAAAGATGATACTGCGTACGTGGAAGGGGGGATCGAAGGCGAGGTACCAGAGTTGCTGTGTAGGGTGGGTCGCAGTCGATGAGAACTGAGGAAGTTACGACTAGGTTCTAGCTGCGATGTACAGAGCGGTTGTCGAATGCGTCGATGCTGCTACTGTATGCGAGCACTGGTGACTTTTGCGCAAAATGCAAGAAAGGCGGACGGACGATAGACGAGGAACCGGTGACAGATGCAAACGCCGAAAGACCTCGAAAGACGGAAGGAAGTGTCGTATGCAAAATCGAGATCCTGGCCGAGATGATGCGGAGGGGTCGAGATGCAACGGGAACGGAAAGATTTTATAATGATGATGGTGAAAAATGGAAGCAGAAGGCGTCAAAGCCGATGTGATCGCGAAGAAGATGAGTCCAACTGATTTTCGAATGTCACTCGACAAGGCGGCCCATCAAGCAGCAGCTGAGCCACAACCAAGAAAGGAAAAACCGACGACACACACACACAAAGAAGCGCGAAAAAATGGAAGAAAGTCGTCCTCACACAACTGAGACCAAAAAGAATTCAGAAAATCAAACAGTGCTGTGCTGTGCTGTTGGGTAAATTTGAACGAATGACAGTCAAGCAGCCGTTGAAGCACACACACACGCGCAGGCGAGTCATTTTCTTCCAAAATCAATATCGAGGTCGCACGACTGCCTGTCTGCAGTTGCACAAAGGGCACGAATGAATCTCGTGCGAGTGAGTGAGTCTCACTCTCTCTCTCTCTCTCTCTGTCGCTCTCTCTGTGTGCGGTTCAAGAAGAAGCACGACAAGGCCCGCATCTCTTGTAGTTTGCATGGCTGGACCCTCTTTCTCATCTGATAGACACCGGCTACACATCCGATGTAATGTCTCATTCACCTCCTAGATGGAGTGTGAGCGCACATTGACAAACACAGTCTGTGATAAAGATGTCAGTCTAAGAAAATGCCTTGCGTTCACCGGGCCGACGCAAAAGACAACATCAAGGTTACATGATTGTTTCTAATGTTAGGAAGAGGCTAAAACACGCTGTTTAGTGGTGAGCCTCAACCTTGACATCGGCAGCAGCTTCACGGAGGTAGGCGTTGACATCGCCACCCTCAGTAAGAGCACCTTCAGAGGACGAAGTAGCGACAGCCTCGGCGTGGTCAGGCTCAGCAGCAGCGTATGCCTCGAGCTGCGAAGAGAGCTCCGATGACGAAGGAACAGCGGGAGCCTTGGGGGCAGAGGGGGTCTGGAACTCGCGAACCTGGCCCTTGTGCGAGTCGGCAGCCTACAGGTTCCATAACAAGTCACAGGATGAATGGGTCATGGTGATGGCGGAGAAGAACGTTAGTGGAATTGTTGGCTCGCATGCGGGGTTAGATCCGTGATCTGTGCGCAAGTCGGGAACTCACCTTAGGAGGAGCCTTGTAGCCCTTGAGCTCCTTGATGTAAAGCTCCTGGACAAAGTCTGTATCGGCGGAAAGAAAGCAGCATTGTAGAAGAGGATCAAAGTCGAGACCAAACCCCATGTTAGTGGATCGTTGAATGAAAGGATCGATGCTAGTACAATTGGTCAATGCGTACCCTTGGAAGCAACGGCAGAGCTGGAAAGAGCTCGGACCTGGGATCGCGAGGCGGATCGGGCCTGTTTGTAGCGTCATCAGAAGTATCATATGAGTCGAAGAAAGTCCATGTCGAGAGTCAGTTGAGTGGTTCTTCTAGGCTGGAATAGCGTGCAAGAAATTGAAATCTGCCAAGTTACGAGTTGGCAAGTCGAAATGGTGGGCAACGTCGGAGGAGATACGTACAGCGCCGAAGGTGGAGCGGGCGACAAGCTGAGCGAAAACCATTTTAAATCGAAACGGGGTATGTGAGGGGTGAGAGGTGATGGTGATGAGCTATGTTTCGCGAAGATCGATATTCAACCACACTGACAGCGACGATATAGAGTGTTAGCAGCCTGCAGTCCGCGCTCACGCAAAGCTTCGCGGATCCGGACAGATTCGAGGTTTTTGATCTCTTGATTTCTCTCACTGATTGCTGCCTGCTGCCTGCTGCCTGCTGCCTCTTGTTGCCTCCCTTACTTGCGACGAAATTCTCGATCTGGTGGTGCCCGATTTCCGACCTGAACGGTTCCGAGAAGGGCCGCATAACTAACATTGTTCGCTTTCGAAAATGGAATAGTGACTTGCAAAAGTGTGCGATGCGATCGCTGCTGCTGCTTCCGTGCGAATGGCGAGCGAGATCCTTCTCCTTAAACACAGTCTGTAAAATGACGTTGGCTCGTGCAGCTTGTCAATTGCGCTCTCATACGGAACTCCACTTTTAGCTGAGAGCAAGCCCTTTGTACGGACTTCAACTCAGCCTTGCGTTGCCGTTCCAGGGTTCTCGGAATCAGGGCTCTCGGTCACATCCTGAACTACAGTAAGTCCATCGAAACCTCTTTCGCCAGTCCGCAATCCTTCCTAACTACCATCACCATCTCAAGCATCTATCACAGAACATCTTTTCGAAATGTCTCTCCTCCGCATCTCCACTTCTTCGCTCGCCCGCATTACCAAGGCTCCCACCTTCGCTATGGCTACTCGAGGATACGCCGACGGACCCACTGACAAGGCTGGTGCCACTGCTTCCTCCCAGGGATGGAAGAGCCGTGAGCAGGTAAGTAAACGACCATTCAACCCGAAATCTTGCTGAACGATCTAGTGAACTGATCATCCGTCTTGATCTATCCTACGACAATAATGATTCTCATCGCTGTTTTCTATGCACTTAGGCCCAGGAGAATCAGTACGTTCAGCAGGCCGAGAAGGAGAAGCTCGCCAAGCTCCGCGAGTCCATCAAGAAGCAGCGCGAGCACCTTGATGACGTATGTATCTTCCGCCATTCCCACGAACCAGCAGCATGTGGTGTGCAAGAGCTAACTTTTCCTCCTCTTCCTCCTTCTTCTCCGATCACTCTCTGTCACACCCCCACAGGTCGAGAGCCAGCTCAACAACCTCGAGAAGAAGTAAGAGCCATGTTTTCCACAAAGCGTCAATGTCAACACCCCTTCTGTTTTTTCTAGCAACATCAAATACACAAAATAAGCTACTCTCGGGCTAATCAATGGCTGCAATGCTATCAATTGAAAACAACAACCCGTGAACCTGGCGAATCATGTCTATTCAGGCGGAAACTAGGCAGTGTCACGCTCCGCCACCAGATGTTGCCAATCTGCAGCATCAGGATCTCTCTCACCTCCATCTGCAGCGTCATTTTCAACCACATCTTCCTCATCAGCTTCTTCCATTAACCGCAAGCTCTCCTTACCGTGATTGAAGACCGCACCGCGCTCCTCGAGGTATGCTGCGTAGCTGCGAAGCGCCTCGAGGTTGGGGCTCTCTACTCGGCTGTAAGCGGCTTCGCTCAATTGAGCCTTCTTGAAAGTGTCAATGTTGCCGATGATCATCAAGGCACTTTGAGCTCGCGTGAGAGCAACATTGAGTCGCCGACCGTCTGCGAGGAAACCGACGTAGCCTTGCGCGTTGGTACGTACAGTGGAGAAGAGGATGACCTTCTTCTCACGTCCTTCGAAGCCGTCGACGGTGTGAATGTCGATGCAGCCGAGCCCAGAGGAGCGCGTGGCGAGGACAGATGCAGCTTGCTTGCGTGCGTTGGATCCTTCGTTGTGCAACATCTTCTCGAGCAAAATCTGCTGGCCAGCATACGGAGTGACAATGCCAATATCGTCGCCTGTCAATTCGGGGTTGCGACGAAGAAGGTCGATCACAACGTCGACGACAATGCGCGCTTCAGATACGTTGCAAAGCGAAGTCGAGTTGTCGGCTTTCGATTCGCGACCTTTGTGATCGATGAAGCAGAGGCGATGAGCATCCTCGCTCGTCTTCTGAGCATAGGCACGGGAGGGCCAGTAGCTGGATTCGACAGCCTCAATCTGCTCTGTGCCCTTCCCATTCTCCAATGCACCATCGTAGAACGTCTTGTTCGGGAACTCGGCCAAGCTAGGATGCATACGGAACTGAACGTTGAGCATCGTCGATGGAATGTTCTGGCCACTTTCGATGAGTCGCTCAAACAAACTTCGTGAAAGTCCACCTTGCTTGGCTTCGACGCTGGTCACAACAGGAGGTAGCTGCTTGTGGTCGCCAATGATGGACAGATGCCTGCAACCCTTCATGAGCGGTACCAAAGAGACCGGCTCGGTCGCCATCGATGCTTCGTCAAAGAAGACGACCGGAAGGTCAATCATGTCCAGCTCGGGAGAGCCAGCAGCGATAGCGGAACCGCAGATCACATCGGCGCCGTTGAGGATCTCGCCACGGATCGAAGCACGTAGGAAGAAGTATTGCGCCTTGAGGCGGTTGAGCTGCTTTTTGACTGCTTCATATTCTTCCGAGGCTGTACAGCCTTGGCTCTGAGCAGCTTCGCGCTCTTCTTCCCGCTCTGCCATAAGATCTTCCCATGTCTGCACTGCTGCCTCGCCATCCGCGCCGATACTGTCGTCAAACTCCTTCTCATTTCTCGACGCAGTGGTACTGGATCCAGACATGCGCCCCATCTCGTAATCACTCTTTAGCCTGTCGAGCGTGTCGAGGCGCCTTTTGATCTGATCGAGTCTTGCCTTGGCGGGATGACGGAGGAAGTAGGCATCCAACGTGTATTGGTCGATGCCGGCTCGTGCACGCGCAGAGGGACCGATGCGCACCACACGGAGCCCTGCCTTGATGCAGCCATCTGCAAGATTGTCGACCGCAACGTTGGTGTGGGCAGCAAGCATGATCGGATGCGGGATCTGGAAATCCTGTTTGAGCAGCTTGATAGCAGTGACAATGGTACGGGTTTTGCCGGTGCCCGGCGGTCCTTGGATGAGCGAAACACGCTCGCGAAGCATCATGGCCACTGCTTGCGTCTGCGAGCGGTTGAGCTCGGGCAGAGGGTCACCGTCGATGACGACCGGGTCTTGACGAGAGAAGCGATCGTACCAGCTCTGAACGCGGGCGTCCTCCCAGAAGGCGCCTCTTGTGACTCTGTCCGCAGGCGGCTCTGTTCCGAGGATAACATCGCTCAGGCGTGTACCAGATAGAATGTACTGGAAGCGAGATCCGTAGTGAGTCTCGATGAACTCGACGTCGTGCTCCAAAGCCTCGAGTGCCAACCTAATGCGCTCGAAGGTGAGATCGTTAAATCCATAGTCCAAGCGCCAGGAAGGACACGATACCAAATCGATGTCCTCGTCGTTCTCTTCAAACTTTAGCCGAATGAAGTTCCGTTGCCGTTCGACAACCTCGGCCTCGATGACACAGTCATCTTCCAACAGCGGAGGTGTTGCACCTTTAATAGAAGACGAAGCGGCTGCAGATGGCATAATGGTGACCTTGTCACCTGCGCGGAAGAGCGTACGAGGCAGAGGCTCAGCCGCATCGAGCTTGAAGACAGCGACCTTTTTCCCGAAATGACGCCGACTGTCATCCTGCCAGTAACCTTGCAAGCCGTCAATAGCAATGCCCTCTTCGATGAGCTTGTCGATAGGCGCCTTGCGTCTCTCGGCGATTGCCGCAAGCTCTTGTGTCCGTTCGTGATTGAGGAGCTCGGTCCACTTGTCTCGGTACACTTTGGCCTCTTGTCGCAAGGGTTCTCGCTCAGCATTCCGATAAAGAAGCTGCTTCGCTTGTTCTCTGCTGATACGAAGGGAGCGATCATCCATCTTGCGTTCTGCCAGGCGGCGAGCCTTTGCTGCCATTTTGCTTTCTGTGCCAGTCACCATTGAAGCCGAGGCTTTTCTGCGCTGAAGCGGAGGTGATGATGAAGTGGTGCGATTTGACTTAGTAATGGCATCGGCGCATCGCTTTCTCCAGTCGAATCGATCAGGGTGAGCAACATAAGCATCTCTGTAAAGGTCTTCAGGTCGAGATGGACCGAAAGGCCATTGTGTAGCAGCTATTTGACGGTCGAGTGCTTCCATGCTTGAGTCTACTTCCTTGCCTTTGCCTAATGGGCCTTGTGTTCGATTCCACCAGTGCGGCTGTGAGGCTGTATCTGCATCTGTGAAGCCTGTCGTGCGGCCGCTGCGAGCAAATGACTTGCTGCGTTTGAAAGTCGAGCTATAGGGTTGCCTCAGAGTGCTGTTCTTAGTAGGTGCAGCGTCGGTGTCTGCACTGTTGCTGACACCTGTCTTGCCAACCTCCCAGCTGCGATTACCCGAGTAAGAGCTTGAATGAGCGTGGCGAATCTGTGTCGAGCAGCAACCTGAAGACGCTGGGGACAATTGAGATGGGCCAGCGATACAGTGTCGTTCCTGACTTGGAAGCCGAGCCGACCCTTGAACGAGCTCGGACGCTCGTGAAGCGGATGTCACCGCATGCCGTGTAAACTTGTGTGATGCTTGGCCGAAGCGTGAGACGGTAATGTTGTCGAAGGAAGCGAGGGCAGAAGATCGTTATTGCTCAGCTGCTCAGCTTTGCAAGGACTCTTCTGTGCTTTAAGGATTGTAGTGATGGCGCAGTTGTGGTGTAGTGCAAAAGGTAAAAGTGTCAGGTGGCGATGAAGAAAGAGATTAGCTTTGTGACATCCAAAAGGGTCTCTGATCTGGCTGAGTTCGACTGTCGTCCCTTTCATCCAAGCCGCAACCCAGCCCACATCTGGGTTAGACCCGCATTCGTGACCTGACTTTTCTTTTTTTCGGGATTTTTCTCTCAATTTTAGAGCTCACGCGTCTCCAGAAGCACCTTGCGCGTTGCTGTTGCTGTTGAGTATGCCAAACGCTGTAACCCTTGAAAATACGATCCTGCCATGAGTATAGGGTATTGTATTGTTCTTCCAAATCAATGAGAGACGATGACATGAAGCTACACAGGGTTTCAGATGAGCCTAACCGAATGACACAGGAGGCCACGATGAGCCTCACTGTAAAAGGAGATAAGGAAGGACTAGATAGCAGAAACGCCGATGCGGTCTCCAACGCGGACCATCGTCTCGAGGCCGGCAAGTGAGTTGTCCAAGAGGTCTTTGTCCCACTGTACCTTGGCTGCAGGTGGGAACACACAGACAACAGTTGAACCACCGTAAGCAAACCAGCCTAGCTCATCGCCGCGCTTGGCAGACGAGCCTTGGTTGGCGTTGGTCCAGCCGATCGATCCGACCAGCATGGCGCCAATAGCAACGAAAGCGACTGGAACAGCCGGACCTGCCTCTCCTTTGGGAGACCAATTCAGCACAACAACATCTCTGCGGTTCTGAGAGAAGACGTCAAAGTCAGCGTTGACGGCTTGTGGCTGTTTGTTCCAACCACGTGGCGAAAAGGAAGCCCCGCATGGAAAGCAAACCAGTGTTGTTCACATCGAGAACGTCAGCGGAGTTGTCGATAAAAACCAAGGAAAAAAAAAAACCAAAAACAAAAATGAGCGTATCAAAAGGTGGCATCAAAATCAGGGTCCAAATTTCGGTGTCAGTATATATGCAATGCAATGCGACCTCAAAGGACATGCGAGTTGCTCATGCTTAAGCTCATGCTCATACGGATACTCACGTTGACAGTAAAATATTCTCCCGCGATGTGCTTGGTCGGCCCGCACACGGCAGGGCCAACAGGGTGGTGGTACCGATGGTAGTCCGCCGGTGCAAGACGGAAGATGGCAAGCGAGCTGCCTGGCGGAAAACAACGATCCGCTAAGTTTGTGTCACCTACCAGCCTGTTGAGTGTGAAGCCTTGTCCTTTGATCCAGTATCTGGTCGATTCCGCCACATCGTTGAAAACCGTCAGTCTGCAGTCTGCGCAAGACGAGATGACCGCGGCATTGTCAGGCTCTGCGATCGGTCTTGCTCCTGGCTTGAGCTTGCGAAAGAAGAAAGAGTTGAAGCTCGGATACTGCGTCGGGTCTGGCTGCAGCAATTCGTCCAAGTTAATCGAGTACGTTGAGATGAAGCTCTGAATGTGCTCCAATACCGCTTTGGGATCCGATTCGTCATCGTACACCTTGCCTTGTCGAATTGAGACAGTCTTGAGCAAGTCCTCGACCGACTTGTATCGCAAAAAAGACTGCTCTTTGCTCTTATAAAAGAGGAGATGCATCCCAACACGGACATAGATGGGCATGCTTTCAAAGATCTTTGAACCTGGCTGTCCTCGAATGGCGACATAGTTGCCCATATGGTAGCTGGCAAAGAGTCGGTCAAGGGTCGACTCGAGCGAGCCAGGGAAGAATCTGCCCCACCAATGTGTATGTTTTGCAACCGAGACAGGGCCAGGTGTGATTGCCGTATGGTCGGATGTGCCTTGCTGAAGCTTATCGCCGGTCTCGTGCACTGGACCGGAAGAGACGAGATGTTCGAGCACGGCTGCCAGAGCCTCATGCTCTTGGCCTTGCTCTGCAACTTGTTCTAGTGCCATCGTGTCAGCGGGTATGCAACGGGTTTTGACGGTGCTGCAAGGCTAGAGCAACAACAAGGTCGGGTGCGGAGTTGCCATCGAAATGATATGCGAGCACAGGTGTAACTATGCTTCAACCGCCGGTTGACATCTCAGGGGCCAAGCGTGAACCGTGCTCCAGCACTGAAATAAAGAATTGTTAGGCCGACATTAATAAACAGCTGAGACGGGAAATTCAAGGAAAAGGCGTGCGAACTCTTAATTTCGTGCCGCATCAGGCTTCCGATTCTGCACGGACCAGCCGAGCCTTTCCTTCTCGTCCACAGCTCAACACCGTATGTCTCTTCGCGCAGCCGTCGTCGTCGTCGTCGTCATCGATCTCGAGGAACATTGTGCAGAGCTGGTGCAAGCTCGTACTGAGACGACACGACGTCTTACTGACCATGATGTGATGCAACATGATGCGGTTCCCATGAACGACCAAAGCTCACGAGGCAAGTCAGTGCATGGACCTCCTCAAATGCTGAACGATTGTTCTGCACGGCCGTTCCCGTTTGAACCCTGCAGCCAGGCACACAAGAAGCGACAGTACTGTACAGTAATTCAAACTCCCCGTCAATTACAACAACCACCGTCAAGCATTTCAAAGAGCTTGCTTGAGATCTCTGGTAGCGAACAAGCATACGTGCGACTGATGCAGATATAAGATCTGCTAAGCAGCAGCCGTGTCAAAGGAGCAAGTGGTGAGGCGAGATTTCAAACACCCTTCTCTACTGACAGAACGAGCGTTGTGAGGCAGGCAGTAACGGCAAAATGGCTGGCTGGCTGCAGAGAGGCTATTGGAAGCCCGTTTCAAGGACGGCGAGCCAACCCAGCTAACCAGCCACCGCGCGTCACTCGCCGCCAGTTCTGGCAGAGAAAACAACGGGCCGCTCAAAGTTTGACTGAGCTCCTGCCTTGAATTTCTGAACACAAAGCGGGCCAGCAGATTTGACTGATTTCCTGCCTGCCAAAAATCCAAAACGAAAGCCCTAACCCAAAGGCGAGAGAGTCAACGACCATTTTGGCTGGCGACTTCAAAACCCCCCGCCAAAATCGTCGCCCAGCTAAATCTCCCCTTTACTTCACCCACACCACACACACACACACACACTCATACAGGTGAGCATATTCTAGAGCGCAACAGTCGCTACACACACTGTTAAAAGACGCGTCGAGACGTGACCATGCTCCTCTCAATCTCATCGATGATGACCACACAACATTGCCCAAATCATTCGACGCCATTGCTCGTCATGAGCTGCTCGCGATCACGATCGACGCGTTGGCAATGATCCATCCGCATCCATCCACCAAAGCCAAGTCGAACGGTGTTAAGGAGACACCTTAGGCTAGGCTGAGGCTAAGCGCTATCAGCTAAGGAGCAGATGGAAAGATGCTTAGCGCTCGACACGATCAGAAGCTCTCAAGCCCAGCTTTCGAGTGGTAATCTCGTCGTTGTCGTCATCATCATCATCATCGGCTCGAGAGGGGAGGAAGCACTCCCATCATCGCGACTTGTTGCTTTCGGTCTGCTTCACTGTTAGTAGGTGACAGTCGAACGCGTCTCCACTCGCGTCTGTGCTCCTCCATGAATTTTCGGACAATTCTCAACTCTTCTCGCCGACGTCGAATACCGTTTCCACTGACACCTTATGCTTTCCGCTCTCCTCCTCCACTTTTGTCCCACCCCCGCTCACAAACCACAACCACGCCCGCAACGACATATACTTCCTCATCTGGATACATAACGTTCTGCAACGTGGCTCAACCAACATTCCACATCCTCTACTCTACGCGATACTCTTCTCCTCCTCAACCTCTCTCGATTACGCATATCCTTACGGCCAACAGTCAAGATGGCTAAAGCAGACACCAAGACTAAGTCGTCGACCTCGACGCAGAAGCGCACCACCAAGTCCAAGAAGGACCCCGCTGCCCCTAAGCGTCCCCTCTCTGCATACATGTTCTTCTCCCAGGACCACCGCGAGCGCGTCAAGCAGGCCAACCCTGAGGCCGGTTTCGGTGATGTCGGCCGTCTCCTCGGTGCCAAGTGGAAGGAGATGTCCGATGCTGAGAAGAAGCCTTACAACGACATGGCCAACCGCGACAAGGCCCGTGCCGAGGCCGAGAAGGCTGCCTACGCCAAGCGCCGATAAACGCAACGCCCACGCTTCTCTCTCCCTCTCTCTCTCTCTCACACACACACACACACTTTCCCCTCTCTTTTGGTCTCCAATGATATCCCTCCCCTTCTTGCTTGTGTACCAGCTTCATCCCTAGCCTCAGCTCCGTAGTGTTGGACGATTCACCCCATGTAGCCAGTCTATCAGCTAGCTCGCTCCCTTCAGCGATTCAATTCGTACCACACTTGTACTATTTCTTCATACTCTTTGATCATTTTGTGAACAAAAGGGTTTCTCTTTGACGGTTCATGGCTTCGCCACTTGTGTGAAGTTTGTGCTGTGACAGATAACTTGACTGAGGCGAATGCGAATCGACTGCGAGTATGAGAGAGATGACTGAGCCGAGCGGAAAAGATGCGAACAGGGTGCGGATAGGCTTCCGAATGCGACATTGCTTCCCCTCAGGTCTCCCTTTCGGCATCTCCGTGGCAGCCACCGTCACATGCGACGCATCCCTCGCATAACGATTGATGCTCACAGTCACACTCAGGCACACACAAGCACCGAGCTTGGAACAGATCTATGTAGCAACCACGCAAGGAATGGACACTCGACCTAAATTACATGGTTTTGGCGCCCAAAACGCTCATGATCTCTTCGTAGACTGTGAAGACGATACCACCCGAGAGTACGAGGCGGGCAAGACGTGGAGTGGCGCCACGCCAGAAAGCGAGGATGCCTTCTTCGCGCAAGGTGACGGCAGCGCAGTTGAAGGTGTTGCGGTACTTTGTGCGTGCTTCGAGTGTTTGCATTCTTGTCTTGATCACACTGTAAGAGGCGAAAGGAGGGGATGGGGAGGGGAGAGGATGGGTCAGTCATGTGTTCGATAATGCGTGTGGAAGGGGGAAAGGAGCAGCTAGAACTTACTCCAATGGCATGGTTGCGTCTGTATGGTGTAACGAGAACAACACAGCGATGTAGAGGTCGAGTGTGAGTAAGTCATACAGAGTCAGCGTTTCGGGAAGGTAGGGAAGTCCTGGCGCAGGGGGAGGGCAAGACACTTACAGACTGTAACGATACCCGCAACAGCGCCAATTCCAAACGTGATACCACCTGGTAGCGACTGACCAGGTCTTGCGCTACCACTGACAAAGTTCTTCAATGTTGAATAGGTTCCGAATCTCACCGCCGAGTTAGCACCCTGTCGCAACATGACTGGGAACAGCCCCCTATAAATTCCCCTGATACCTTCCTCCTTCACGATCGCCGCTGTACCTGGGATCAGCCCTTTCGGGTACTTGGGTACTGCCCTCTTACCGTCATCAATAAGCTTCGTCTTGATTGTCTCTGATGGAGTCACAGCGAAGATGGCCTCCATCATACCAGCACCCAATCCGGCAAGCAACGAACGCGGACCAGATAGTTTTCCATTTTCATCCTTGAGCATCGTCTTGAAGTGGTCATAGCTCAAGAAACGAACACCAGCCTTGATAGCGTTACCAGTGACAAGAGCACCACATCCCGAGTAAAGACCGATGAAGCCATCCTTAGCAATAGTGTTACGGACGATAGTGATAGGACCAGGCGCTTTTTCTCCGGCTTTGGCTGCGAATTGGGAGACAGTCTTGGTGTATTCGATGGGGTAAGTTGTGAAACCTTCAACGGCACCAGCGGTGGTACCGGCTATGAGGGAGTAGAGGGGTTTGTCTTTGCGCTGTGCTGTCTGTGTTGGTGTAGCAGCGGCTTTTTTAGGTCCAGGAGCGATGTCTTTTATGGTGCTGTAGGCCGAGGAGGCGGCCTCCGAGACGGAAGATGATGCGGAAGAAGCTGCGTTGCTCATATCGCCGTCAAACGTAGTGATGTCGAGCTGTTGATATAAGTGAGAACGACGAGAACAAATGGTGGGGAAGATATCGGAATCTCGAGGTGTCGTGGAACTGAAAGTGTGCGGTGCAGGCTGACTCGCCATGCGAAGACCTCATCAGAGCTGCAGCTTCCGAAAATGAGGCTTTCAACTCAAGTTGGAGTTTTCTTGCACAAATGTTAGCTTAGTATAGCTAACATCGTAAGCTGCCGGCGTAAATTGGGCATACACACGTGATCCCGGTCACTTTGAATTGGCGAAGATGCTTCATCATTGCTCTTCTTTCTCACCTTTCTTCACCATCACCTTCGCCCTAACTAGCGCCGACGCTTCTACACTCCATCGCTTGACGCAGGAGCGGAACCTTCTTTCGAGGCGTTGAGAATACCCTGTCGCCGCCGATACATCGTTCTCGTTATCAAGTTTGCAGGCTTTCCGTTTGATCCAACGATCTCTTCCCGGCGCACGAGCCTTAGAACAACATCCTTCTAACGCCTCTCACAAGAGCCCATTCTTCCAATCCCCTCACTTCGAACTCACGAACAGCTTCGCTCTTCAAGATGGTCTACATTAAAGATTGGCCCGAATTCCAAGCACGCAGCATCAAGCTGTATCAACAGAACCCCCACAAAACACGCTACCTCATCAAATCTCGTCCCTCAACACAAAGTCTTACACTCAAAGTCACCGATGACACCACTACAATCAAGTATCGTACACGTTCTTCCGCCATCTTGGGTCGCTTGGAGATCTTCAACAAGGCAATGACATTTGCAATGGCTGGATCGAGTCGACCTTTGCAAGACGCGAATCCGGAACCTACCCCAGTACCAGTAGCAGCAGCAGCAACATCAGCAACAGGGGCGACAGCAACATCAGCAGAAGCGACAGGGAATACCGCAGCAGGAACAGCTGCAAATGGTGGTGCAGCACAAGCAACACAGTCAACATCAGCATCAGATAAGAAGAAGAAGAAGAAAAAGGGAAAGAAGTAGACATCTTACTCTGCTGGTGGTGCATGGGAGGACGTCGGCTGGCTTCACGCTCAATCATTCATTGAAGCGCTTCTGCCCATCGTGTACTGCGCAACAGCACCTTGTGTTCTGCATCTCCATTCACCAACGTCTCTGTCAGGGGCCATGCTTTCACAATAATGCACAAAGATTTGCATATGACACAATGCCATCCACTCACGCATGCTCACATCCCAAAGAGCTCTGAAGTACAACTTGTCATTGCAGTATGTGGAATTGGAATGAGACAGAAGCGCTTTTTAATCGCGCAAATCCAGACCAGAAACCAGCCCAGCTTGAAAAGGCAAATCCTTGATCTCAGTCTTGTTCCTCTGAGTCAACCTCAAATACCTGTACAACAGACTACCTGCATCCTTGAGCAGGATGTAGATTCCTGCACCTACCGCATTGCGGAACCAAACCGGGTCGAGGTCGTCGTATCTCGGTGAATAGCCTAGCAAAGTGAGACGCTCTGAGAGCTGTTGCTTGTTTCCCGACTTGGTGTCTTGACTTTGTGCGTCAAAGTAGGGCAAGTTGCCGCGGAAGAGTGATGCGATAGGGGAGGGTGTGGTCGGGTTCTTGGAAGTTGAAGTGGGGGTGCTTTTGGTGGTGTAGAAGGAGGATAGGACTGAAGTTGTGGCAACGTTCTTCATGCCCAAGAACCGAGCTAGGAGAGGGGAGAAGCGGGCGAGACGAGCGAGAATCCGACCCATGAGGTTGGCCATGAAGGGCAGGCTTAGAGCACCGAGACAGAAACGTGCGAGCGAGTGATGTGTGACATAGACAGTTTCGGTTGGTTCGGTGTCCTGACCTTGGGCATCTCGAACTCCACCACGTCCTTCTGTAGTAGCTCGAAGCTGAAACATAGGTCCACTGGTTCCATCTGGCATTGGCATATCGCCCAAAGCAGCATCGCCATCGACAAGGAAAGACTCTGGTTCACCCACAATGACTACGCGGCGTCGATTTCGTCTACCTCCATTACTTCGAGACGAGGCATTGCTCCTTCTGCTGCCGTAAAAGGGGTTCAGCACTGCACGGTAGACCTTTCGCTTCAGGGCGAGATAGAATACACGGATCCAGGGCACGAGAAGCGCAGTGAGTGCTGGACCAGGTGGATATGCACGAGCGTTCGAGATGCTCGACTCAAGGTAGCGGTCAAAGAGTCTTCCATGAGCTGCAGTTGCAGTGACCATTGGAATGCTGGTGATGGGAAAAGCTACCAATGTTGGCACCCATGTCATCGCCGATTCAAAGATGTTGAGTCTAGATGCGATCAATGCGAATGGGATCAGCGGAATGTCGACCCAGTAGTGCCATGGCCATGGCGATGCGAGCGCCCTTCTTGCGGCGTCCTTGCCGAGGAACATGCGGATAGCTACGCAGCCGTAGGTCGTACATGCGACCAAGATGGAACCTCCGAGAAGAGTGAGCGCGCCGATCGGCTCAACGCGCGTGACGAGTCGATCAAAGAACTCGAACACCCTGAGCAAAGCAGTCTTGTTGTTGATCAGGATGTACGGAGCCTTGCATTGTGGACAAGTGACATGGTCTTGCAACGGATGGTCTCGCTTGCTTTGATCGATCCAGCGGAGCAAACAGCTCTCGTGAGCTACCAGTGTACAATTGCAAGGATGGACGAAACGTCGTGGTCTAGGTGAAGAACTTGAGCCGGAAGGAGTCGAAGCTGCCGGAACAGCAGGATCCTCATCTTCTTCAGAGCAGATCCAGCATGACTTTGTCCTCAAATCACGAACGGTGACCACTCGCTCGTTCGGATCTGGCTCTGAAGTGGAGCCTCCGAATCGTTGAGGTAGATCGTTGGGAAAGCGATAGACCCTTGCTGAACCGTCGACATTAGTATAGCTGGTCGTGCTGGCTGCTGAGGTATTGGTACTTCGTGGAGGACCACTATCAGATGCGGGTGGCGAGGGAATCAAATCGTTTTCGAGCCTTGCGATCTCCTGTTGCGAGTTCGTAGAGGCAGATGCTTGCTCTTCCGAGCTGGAGGGCGTGGGAGTACGTGGCCTTGAGCCGGATGCCTCGTTCGGGTCGCTCGATTGATCGGACATGATTGAATATGATTGGTGTCGCAACCTGGAGCAGCGCAGCAAAACGAGTGGGAAGGTGCAGATAAGGTTGATGGTGAGTGGACAAGCCAGGTATGAAAGGGCTGATGAGCCGGTTGACGATTCCGTGTTCCGTAGGTACTTGCATTTTTTGAGCAGGCAAAAGCCTCCACATGAAAACGCATCAACAACTGAGCTTTTGAAACTCACAGACTGCGCAACACTTTCAACCCAACCGCGCAATTTGCCGAAGCTTCTAGCTTGCAAGGGTCCTCTTCTTTCTTGACTTCAATACCAGCAGTTTGCTACCTCAACAACCATCATCACCATTATCGCCGTCAGGCGAGGTCAGGAACGATGTCGCTGCTCGAGGAACCATCACAAGATACCTGGGATCTCAAAGATCATCAGATTCCAATCCCAGCTAACGCCGGTCCGAGTCAGTTCGCATCTACTTCCTCTCAGCCAGCATCGAACGGAAGCAGTGAAAATGAACAAGGCGGCTTCTTCTACATCCCTAACTTCATCACCGAGGACGAAGAACGCTTCTTGACCGAAGCTCTACTATCAGCGCCTAAGCCAAAATGGAAAGTGCTCCAGAATCGGCGTCTGCAAGAATGGGGCGGTCAAATGCACGCAAAGAACAACACGCTAATGCCGCAAGATATGCCCGACTTTTTCACCAATTATCCGGACCTGATCACTAGACTTCGCAAGACTGGTGCCTTCCAAGCATCCAAACATGGCGAGCCGAATCATTGTCTCGTCAACGAGTATCTTCCTGGGCAAGGCATTATGCCTCATGAAGATGGTCCAGCTTACTTTCCAGCAGTCGCTACTATCAGTTTGGGATCGCATGCGTTACTCGACATCTACCGATACGTGGACGAGGACTTGCAGAAAGACTTTGACCAAAGGATGCAGGAGCATGACAAGAAGCTGGAGAAAGCAGGGAGCACTGATGATGCAAATGCTTCGGAGGACCCGGACAAGTCCAAGATCGTGCCAAAGGAGCGAATTGAAGGCAACGTCAAGATCGTTCGTGGTGCAAGAGCTCGAGAGCCCAACCCAGTCTTTTCAATTCTGCAGGAACCTAGATCGTTGCTTATCACCACTGGGCAGGTCTACAAGTCATACCTTCATGGAATTGCGGAAAGAGAGGTGGATACAAAGGAGCAACTGTCCAAAGTAGCGAACGAAAGTCTACTCGCTGATGCTCAATTGCGAGCCACTGTAGAGAGGGCCAAGTCGCAAGAGACGGCCGAAGGGGGAGCAGGGCTGACGAGAAGCACGAGACTAAGTCTCACATTCAGAGACGTCGAGAAAGTGAGCAAGGGGGTCGCTGCAATGATGGCTTTCTTGCAAGGCGGAAAGCGATAGACGTCGTGTATTCAAATACCCTCCCTACTAGCATGTACTCATTCAAGGCAATACAAATCTATACTCAGACCGAGAAAAAAAGGAGGCTTTGAATCGTTTCTGTATTAGCGTGACGATGGCCGAGATCCAATGGCGAACGTCATTGCCGCACCAACAATATCTCTCACTATTTGAGCCTCTTCCATGTCTCTTGGACTGTACAACAGACAGTACGTAGGTGGAAGACCGAGTGCCTTGGTAACCTTTGCATCGCCAGTCTTTGGTATCGAGCTGGCTGACCACCATCGAGCAGACTTTGTACTTGAAGCTCCTGTGAGACGTGTCAACCAAGCTGGCCAACCGATCCAGAATCCAGAATACGACGGGAATCCAGCGAGCGGATGAAGCTCTCCCCAGCCTCTTTCGATCACGAGTGCAGCATCATCAGGGTGCAGAGTGACATGCAGGCTACCATCCATCCCAAAGCCTTCCTCAGTTTCTGCATTGTGTCCAGTCTGACTGCCTGGAGGGATTCGGTGAATGTGGACAAATTCGCCCTTCATGGATGAGAGGAATCGTCTTGATAAGGGGCTTGGGAATTGTGCTGAACGAGTGGAGCGAGAGACGCCTTCGCTTCCCGTCACTAGTGTGTGTGATAGCGCAAAGAGAGCAACCGAGTCCTTCTCGACTAGCGAAGATCCAATGCGCAAATGTGACGGCTGTGCTTCCGCTTCCTTCTGTAACTCTGACTGGATGTGATCGACTGCTTCTCGGGCTTGCTTGATCGCCGTGTCTGCTGGAGCGGCATCTTCGAGAACGTCATGGTGGAACTGGTCGAGCTGTCTATGAGGGATTGTTCCAGCTGTTAGAGGGTTTGCGCCCTTTCTACGCTGCAACCTGATTCCTGTTGAAAGTCGACCCTTTTCTTGCCCCTCCGTTGGTGTCCTCGGCAGAAAAGCCCGCGCAAGCCTGCTACTCGTCCATGTACTATGCAACGAGATCGGGTAGAGCGCAAAACAGTGGACAGCCCAACCAAGGACGTTCTTCGGCAAAGGACCACCCGGAAGCGCAACAAAGAGTCGATAGTCGAGCAAGAGCTTGGAAACTAATTGTGAGACAAAGTACGAAGCGAAGAGAGAGATTGTTATAGGCGCCTTGCGATAAGTTGATACGACCGAGTGTAGGGCCGAGGCTGAATGTGAGCCCTCCATGCTGTGGGTTATTGGAATTGAATATGATGCAAGCGTGGTCGAAGCTGAAAATGGTAGATAAGATGATGCAGATCTTCCTGGATGACAGAGAGCTCTTCACTCCACTTTACGCGGTCCAGCACGCGACGACTGAGATCAACACCTCACGACTGTCAAAAAAAGACGCGTTTCGGAGACCCATCTGGTGGTAACAGCTAAGGGTCCTTGTACAATGCTTCACTTTCACTTCCGCCTTCTCTCGACATTAACCATCCTCACCAACGACACTGAACGATTGTCGTCTGGCAGGTACGTTTCAAGTTGAAGATGGAAGTCACACGTACAGCTTCGACCTCTCGAGCGTCCTCTGCTGCTCAGCAGCTACCTCCCCGCCAGAGCGCCTCATCAGATCAGCCCGCACGAACATCACCCTCAAAGCGACACAGACCAGACATTGTAGCTCCATCTTCGCCCTCCAAATCGAAAATCTTGCGCCCCGAAGAGCGCAGTCGACTAGCAAGCTATGCAGAACAGTCTCGGCTTCAAGCTAATCTTCTTTCTTACGCCGAAGCTCGAGCTAGAGCATCTTCGACCTACAACCCTCTTCCACCACCACCGTCACGCACGACAGATGAGGAGAATGTAGACTTCCACTATCCTCCCGGCTACAGCGGCGACTCTAGTGTTGGCGCTCGAGGGATGCTAGAGCAGATCAAGAATCGAATGGATCAACGTGGGGCGCCTAAATCGAGCAACTTCTTGCAGAGAGCCAAGCAGGTCCAGCAGTCGTTGTTGGAGAAGCAACAACGAGCGGCAGAGATGCAAAGACTCAGAGACGAAGCCGCACGCAGAGAGAGTCTTAGAAGTGGCGGATTTGCCGATGAACACGCTGCAACCTCTGCTTCCTTCGACAATGCCTCGGGAACTGCGTCACAATCCACATCCAGAGGAGGAGGAGGAGAAGAATCAGCCTTCTCACGAGCCAAGAAACGACCCTCACCGGCATCCGACGAGGACGGCGACCCGGATGCCAATTCAGACAATGACTACGACCAAAATCCCGCCGTGCAAAGGGACGAAAATCTCACCCTCATCGAAACTCTTCGTCCCGGTCCCCGCGCCATTCCCATCAATCCTGACGATCCAAAATGGGAGAAGTTCGAGCCCTTCTCCGGTCATCGACTTCGAGAGCGCAAACTTCCGCATTCCCAGCTCAAAGAACACCTTCGAGGGCGCTACCACATTCCCCCTTCCCTCCTATACTCGATCGCACGACCCATCACGCTCTCCATGTTTGCTGATGGAAAGATGGATTGGACAACAGCTACGCGCAATGGCGATTACGAAGTACCTGTAGACGGCGACTGGATCGTCATTGCAACTATCGTAGAGAAGAGCGAGCTACTCATGACGAAAGGTTTTAAGAACGACGCCTATACCGCATCCGGTTCCAAGCCTGAACCTGCAGAAGCAGGCGAGAACGACGATGATCCCGTCCTCTTCAAAGCCGCTGGCGCTAGTAGTGGTGGTAAACTCAAGCTAGATCTCGAACCAGGTAACTCAGACGCCTTTGAACAATCTTCTTTCTCCAACAAAAAAGCCTCGAAACCATGGCAAAAACACCACGTCACCAGAGTAGGCGAGGAAGACGATGAAGAATATGAACGTCGACGCCACGAACATCGTCTGACCAACAGACCTCGCAAGTTTGTCGTTCTGAAACTCGTCGATCTCGGCGTCAATTCCACCGATACTGATGGATCAGGCAGTGCTGGGAGAGGAGACAACTATCTTTCGCTGATCGCATATGAATCGGATCAAATCGACACTTCGGTACTGATCCAACAGAGGAACAATGTTCGAAGCGAAGTGTCTGAGGTTCTTTCTGCTACTGCTTCAGGGAGTAAGAAGTGGGTGAATGGGTCTAAGGGTGCTTTTGAGCTGCTTTATCAGCAAGCAGAGGGTACATTGGTAGCCATCATGAACCCCAAAGTACTGC
The DNA here is from genome assembly GCA_019972555.1 of Ustilago shanxiensis. Taxonomy (NCBI): domain Eukaryota; kingdom Fungi; phylum Basidiomycota; class Ustilaginomycetes; order Ustilaginales; family Ustilaginaceae; genus Ustilago; species Ustilago shanxiensis. Next base: position 467,708 of record BPMX01000004.1, on the reverse strand, counting down.
GCCCCTTCACTGCAGGTGGAGGAAAGAGTATGGAGACCAAAATGCTACGAATCACGCCTCGATCCGTGGAAGACTGTTTGATCATTGGTCAGGCAGCCGATTACAGACGATGTTCGGCAATCAAAGCCAACGGACATCGATGTAGTAACTTTGTCGATGTCAAAGCGAGAAAACAGACTCGCACCACTACTTGTGATTTTCATCTCAGTAAACATATGGATGAGCTTGCAAGAGGCAGACCCGAGTTCGCTGCTAACTCTACTACTCGTTTCAACGGTCCTTCTTCTACGGGGTCTGGATTCGGTGGATCTCGATCTGGATTCTCCACCCGCCGCAGAGGCGGTGGGGAAGAAGAGGAGTCAGCAATCAATGCCATTACCACAGGCTACAAGACCTCCACCTCGAATGCCTTTTCACGAGAGGCGCTTGCGAAAAAGCTCAATTCTTCCTATGGTAATGTCGGCGATGGAATGGAAAACAACGCCGGTGCGGTATTCATCTCTCAATCTCCCCTCTCAGCTGATCCGACTCTACCGGAAGAGGTGAGATCATCCGACCCTAGTAGTTGGAAGTACGATGTGAGCGGACGTTATGGTCGAACTGCCACCGAGAAACAAACACGCTTAAAAAAGCAAATTGAAGAAGAAGCTTTGATGAGGGAGATAGAAAAACGATTTGCTCCACCACAAGACAAGGAGAAGAAGGCCAAAGAGAAAGAGAAGCAAGCTGCGTCCAAGGCTGGTGAAGCGGAAAAAGGAGGAGAAGTTGTTTTGCCAGTCCTACCAAACGGTGTAGCAGAGATGATCAATGCAGCGTATACCACTCTGGATCAACGCAAACGGGTTGCACAGCAAAAAAGAGATGCTGATTCGGCAAAACGTCGCAAATACACCGGTATCATCCTTCCCACCAACCCCACCGACACTTCTTCCTCCACAGGCAAACTGAAATTCAAAACCCCAGTCAACTCCTCCCAAGGTCTAAACCTCACCACATCACTCCCCATTTCCGGTCTAACCCGTCACAACTCCAACCCGACCACTTCAAGACAACAAAGTTCAGATTCAAGAAGTAAACTTCTCTCCCTCGCCACCAAAACCGCTTCTACCTCCTCAGAACCGAGTCTGAAGTTGAAAAAATCTCATCGTCCCAAAATGCGTTTACCTGCACAAGAAGTCGGTCGCAAATCGATCTATAGTGTAGTTGGGGGTGAATTGGTCAATCTTGCTGATTTTGACGAGGATGACGGTTGGGAAGATGATCTTAGATTGAATGGAGATGGTAAGGATGAAGATAAAGGTTTGGGCGAGCGATTGGTACAACTCTCGTCACAACAAAGTCGGGGTAGAATCGATCACCACAGCAAGGAGGATGAGAGTGATTCAGATCTGGAAATCATTTAAAGCACTTCCTGTCAACTCCTGTCTCTCCTACAGACACACATGCTTTCGCTCAATTCAGACCATCAACACCATATCAAAAGACATAAAATTACTCGGGCTGTCAACTTCATTTGAGACCAAACTTTGTCAGACTCGGTCCGATTTGTACTGCTCCCCAATCCGGTCCTCCACTCGTTCCACCCGTCGTCCCCGCATCAGTCGCAGCATTCGCCAATGCAAGAGCAGCAGCCTCCTTTCTCGTCTTGATGTATTGCAGTTGAGATCTGAAATGTCTCAAACAGCTATCCGGAGTCGTAGGCAACTCTAAGAACCCACCACCCACAATAGCCGGATGTGAAGTGGGTTGTGCACCATCTCCCTCAGCTGTCATCAGGGAATCCAGTCCGTTCGAAATAAGTTCGACCAAAGAATTGATGTACTTGGGAGCAACGGCTTCAACCTGCTGTTCGAAGTAGTAGAGATATTGATCGAGGGCAGAGCAGAAGATTTCGACTGTGCTGCGTTCGTCGATGCAGCTGTTGGCGATACGGAGGGATTTTTGAAGACACTCGAGAACTCGTTTACCATCCTTGAGCAGGATGGGTTTGCTTTCTTTGCCGTTGGTCGGAGCGGTGGTGGAGGTGCTGCTTCCACTGGCTGCAGCGACACTGTTCCCTGTTGCAGATGAGAAGCTGGTCGCTGATCCAGATGGATGCCCGGGGACCTCGGTTTGCCACCACAGATGACTAGCCATCATAACAGCCGCTGCCTGATGAGGCTTCTTCAGCAACTTAGCACCATGCAGTGCAGCCTTGGTAATCAACGTGTCGTAATTGTCCGTTCCAAACACCCTCGCAGTCTGAAGCGTGCTGATGATCAGTCCAATCGCGTGCAACTGAGCGCGAGATTCCGAAATCGACTCTTCGTAGATTGTAAAGGATTGAACGTAGAACTCGTACGCAAGCTCCTCAAACCCACTTTCATCCGCTGACTGCGCTGCCAACAAGAACAACCTCAGACAGATGTCCGAGGACTCGACTTTGTTGTACAGGATCGAGATGACCTGATGGATGAACTTGTACAGCGTCAACATCTTTGTCTCCCAGTTCGGCTCCTTCCTCTCGCGCAGCTTGTACCGGCGAGCAAGCTTGATGGCAGAAGTGATGAGGGGAGGAAGGGTGAACTTGATGCGTTCGCCGCCATCGACAAAATGTTTGCGAGCCGTTTGGAGCAAGCTGAATTGCGTCTCGAGTTCGTCTGCACGGAAAAGGTGGATCATGCGAGCAATCCAACCTTGTTCCTCGGCCATCTCCTCCATGTCGTACTGCATCATGTGGTGACGTCCCATGCCACGTGCGCCGGCACCGTACATGCCTTGGGCCATCCTAGGGTCACCCCCACCGCCATAGTGACCGTAGCCACCGCCGTAGCCTGCTTGACCTCCTGAACCACCTGCGCCCATATGCATGCCTCCATGTGGCAATCCACCCATGATAGCATCCTTGTGATCGCGTATGATTGGGCTGCAAAGATCCAGCACGCCACTAACATCTTCAGGCGTCGACATAACGGTTTCGTTGCGCAACACCGACATCACCACAGCCTGGGCAATCGACTTGCGTGTTGTGTATGGCTGCACCGACAGCAAGGATAGGTATGACGGAAGCGCCAGCAACGTCAACACCGTGAGGTACGAATTGATGGGCGAAAGCAGCAGCGAGTTGAGATTTGTCGTGGTCGCGGGACTGTGAAGGTCAGGGCTCTGCTCGAACTCGACAACCTTCTCACGGGCGAATGCCAGCACCTGATCGACGTACTCGAGCTTATCAGGATAGCAGCTGAGTGAGAGATTGGCGAGGGAGACCAGCAACGCTGTAATGTCTTGAATCGAAAGATCGGGTCGTGCACGGATAAGCTGGACGATCTGCTCCCAGAAAACTTCGAAGAGTCGCACATCTTCAGGGATACCTCTGAACTTGCCAACAGGCTTCTCAGATGTCACGGCTGGACGAGGAGCCTGAGCCTGTGCGGGTGCAGCAGCCTTCTCGGCGTCACCGTTCGCGGCAGTGCCGTTGGTGCCGCTGCCAGTACCAAAGCCAGCTGAAGGGAACTCTTGTGCCCTAGCGTTGTGCTCATCCTGAGCATTGCTCGCTGCTGTGGAAGTGGCACCCGTCTCGCTGGTGAGTTGTGCGCTGCTCGCTTCCGTGCCATCGTCAGTCTGCGATGCCCACGTTGCGGAACCAGTGGCAGAGGCAGCACCTGCACCGCTACGGCCAGCCGTGCCCCAAGCATCCTCGTCAAGGCCTTCTGGCACGCTACGGAAGACGGGCTCCTCGGAGCTGTGGGTAGCAACGTTGGGCGCTGCTGCAGATTCTCGATCTGCGGAGGCCATGCCGAATCCGCTTGGCTCCACAGGCGGGGGAGGCATGGTGCTGAGATCGGCAGCAGTAGGCGACGCGGGCTCGGCAATGTCGGCTGCCTTGGCTTTGGGATCGCCTTGGGCAGTCACTTCGTCCCAGACTGACCCGGGACCTGCGCTTTGACCCGTCATTCTCATCTGTCGCGTCTTCTCTGCAAGGCGTCGACTTGCCTCCTCTTCCTGTCGCTTGATCTCTTCCGGACTGTCGTTTTCTGCCTCACGTGCAGCATAGGCGGCAAGACGGTCGATAAGAGCGATAACGATCTGCTTGATGTTGACCTTGGGATGGAGAGCCGCGCAGGCAGAAAGGAAAGGACCGAGGGTGCGAAGATGGAAGTCGTCAGGGAACACTTGGATGACTACCTCCATGAGATACTCTTGAGCAATGACATCCTTGCAGTTGACAACCTGTTCGAGAATGGAAGGAAGGATGGTGCGCTGGTACATCTCGAGATCGACACCTTCGAGTTGGCTGAGGCGGACAAGGTTGGTTCCTACAAGAATGCGAAGTTCCTTTCGTTCCATTTCGCGCTTCTCGCGGTCCCTCGAGTGACCTTGATGTTGAAGGCGCACCCAGAGCTTGTTCATCTCGATAAAGTTGGTGAGCACGAAGCCAATGCTGTCCTGCAGATTGCCGCCAGGTCCCATGTCTTGTCCGACAGGAAGGTAGTCGCGCGTAGCACCGCTGAGATAGTGACGAAGGAAGAGTCCACGAGTCGGATGCTGAACACCTCGACTCATCTCCATGACATCCTTCATGATTTCTTTAATGGGTGCGTCGGGTATCGACATGTAAACGCTGCCGACGGTGATCATGAGGTAAAGACGAGGCACGATGTTTCCACAGTATTGCACGAGCTCGTACAAGTCGGCGAGGTGGTGTTTGCCGGTGGTGTGAGCATCATAAAGATAGATCGAGAGATGACGCAGTGCATCAAAGACCGCCATGTCTGTAACAACGTTGAAGATGGCAAGGTGGATTCAAAGGTCAGTGGGCGTTGCTTTTCACACGATACGGAAGCCGGAACCCCTTGGGCTACCTACAGAGCTCGTAGTAGTTCTTGGGCGATAGCGAAGAAGTTCGTAACTCAGATAGCATGGTGGAAGCGCTTTTGAGCGCATCCATGACTTGATCTGCATCGAGACATCTTTTCATTTGCACGAGTTGCACCTTGACCACATTGAGGGCCTCAGAGAGGACCTTGGCTGAGTCGTCCATGGCTGAAGATGGATGGACGAAGCTAGCCTTCTACGGGAGGCAGCTTGTCGGCAAAGTCGATCAAGTGGAGCGAAAAGGGATGAAGTGAATCGATATGGTGGTTGAACAACACGCGAGAGTCCAACATGTCCGAGACGAAAGTGGAGTGGCAGAAAAGGCACGAGCCACGCTATGACACGCACAACCCCTTTCTGTCTGCAGACTCAATCCAGATTTCATCAGTTGTTAGGCCGCGAGAAATTCTTGGCGGTTTTCAGGATCGTGCCCCTCGTCGCCGTGTTCTCACAGAAGCCATCGTCAGAGCCTGCAAAGGCAGCGGTGCTCAATGAGAACAAACATGATATCAATACAATACGGGTGCGTATACCGTTAGAAGGTACAATTGCAATGGATGAAAAAAGGAGAAAAATTGGCTAGATCAAAGGGAGCCGAGATGAGTTACTCATCGTCCTCTTCATCCACCTCCATCTCGTCATCATCTTCCTCTTCCTCTTCTTCCTCTTCGTCGTCCTCATCCGCCTCGCTGTCATCATCGTCTCTAACAACCTGAGCCTGGGCCTTGATGAGTGCCTCCTGCTTAGAGCGCACCTTCTTTGCCAATCTCAACATAGCCTCGAGAGGGTTCTCCTTGGCCTCCATCTCCCAGTCCTTGACCTTGTCAAGATCCTTTGGTGTGAAGTCGATAGCATCTCTCTGCTTACCGACCCAAAGCGCAGTCTGATGGGATTTGTCCAGGATCTGCTTCGCCTCTGCCTGGAACTTGGCATTGGTCGTGCTCTTGGAAAGACGCTTGAGCTGAATCTGGAGGGGAAGCACCAATTCAGGGAATGCGATCGACCTGGACTGTGATGCAAGGAACTCGAGCAGCAAGAACGAATATTCTGACAGAAGTTGGTTGGAGTAAGGTCGCGTTCGGACGAGCTGTGTTGGTGCTCGCAACGTTGTGCTGAAGTCAATGGGCGCTGAGGTAGAGCCCTTGAGTTTGCGCTGGAACTCGGGCGATTCGAACACCGACAAGATCAATGGTGCGAGCGGAATGTAAGTACCAGTACGCGATACGATGCGCATCATCGACTTGAGCAGATGCAACCTGTAAGGGAAGTAGCGAGAGTTGGGAACCATGCCTACGACGCCAGTTCCAACCTGCACCAGTGGGTAGATGAGGGGCTTCAAAGGCGACTCTACTCCTGCTTGTCGCTCTGATTCCTGGTCACATGCACGTGCAAGAAGCAACGACCAGAATTCGATGGCCGAAACGAATTGCCAGTTGAGTACCGCCTTGAATGCATCTTTCGTTTTGGTCTTGACGCAGTTTCGAAGGTGGATCGCGAGCTGACGGATGAAACCGAATGCCTGAGTATATGCCGCATTTGCGTCCAGCAAGTATAGCTCGACCGCAGTGTTCTTCATAAGGTTCAGCATTGGCTGAGTGTGAATGCTGACCGATCTACTCGACTGAATGAAAGACGAGTAGACACCCCTCAAAACGTTCTCCAGCGACGCAGTCCCACCCGACATGCCCAACCTCCTCAATGTCAAGAATGCCGACATGCGCACACCATCCTCTGACACCTGACTCGACCACAGATTCAAGGCTACCTTGATGAACTCTCTTGTCGTCTTTGGAATGCACAATGCGTACGGCACCATGCGTGTGCTCTCACGAACGACGATTTCGAGCATGCGTGGCTCGGTGAGCGTTTCTGTGAGCTGGAAAAGGTTGCTGAAATACGACTGGATGGGCTTCTTGATGAGATTCCACTTCTTGTTGTTGGACGGGATCTTGATATTTCCCCGCTTGTCTTCTGAGATGGGCACGTGGTGCTGGAGCACGACGGGGGTGTATTTGAGCGCGGTGAGGACGAGCTTGTTGAAGACGCGCGCCTCTTCGATGATGAATGAGGCGCCTTCGGGTCGCTTATCTTCTTCTTCGGGCTTGACGGCGCAACGGAAGGCAATGAGAAGACGACGAAGAGCTTTGAGGGAGCGATGGGCAAGCATCGACTTTTGCCAGCCGGCAAGCATCTTGAGTGTGACACGTTGAGGGCCAGATTCGACCTTAGCAGCAGCTTTTGAGGAGGATACTTTTGCTTTGCTCGGTCTCTCCTCTTCCTCGTCCTCATCCTCGTCTTCATCATCGTCATCGGACTCCTGGCCGAATTCGAGCAGATCCTTGTCATTCTCCTGCAAGTAGGCGTAAAACTCGGGATCCTTCTCCTTGAGCTTCTCCAGGTCCTGAGCGTGCATGCCAACGTCCTCTTCTTCATCCGACATCTCTTCGACATCCTCGAGATCATCAACCTCGTCTTCGTCCTCGTCATCTTCGTCCTCCTCCTCCTCCTCCTCCTCGTCCGCAGCGCCGCTCTTGAATCCACCTCCAAGGAAATCGTCGACGCTCATACCCTTGAATTTGCCTCCAGCGGCAGCAGCTCCTGTCTCCATCTTCTCCACTACGTCTTCATCATCTTCATACTCTCCTAAATCTTCAGGAGCATCAGCATCTCGTGCATGTTTGCCCTTTTTGCCGGTGTTGCGAAGCTGCTTCTGCTTCTTCTGTGCAGCCGATCGTTCGATGACCTTGCGTTTCTTCTGGTGTTCTCGACGACGCTTGATGGTGCTGTCGAGCTGCGTGCGCAAGAACTTCTTATTGGCTTTGGTCTGCTTTCCCATCTTTGCTGACCCTTTGCCGCTAAAGAGTGCGGCTGAGATGCGAGTTGTGTTGGTTGGAAAGGGTCGAAAGGGTATGGTGGTGAGTAGGAGTGGTGATTGGAGTTTCGTATCGTGCAGTTAGACTTTTTCTGACTGAATTTCTTCCTAAAGGTGGAGAAGCTTGATTGAGACCCTTTCGCCTGCAAAAATTTCCAAAAAAACGTCAAGGGTTTGATTGGTAAGCATGACACAACCTGCGTGCAGCGAATCCTCACACTGTCGCTGCCATCTACTCAAAGCGAACCTTTCTAATGACAGCCCTCAGGATGTTCAATTTCTCAGAAGTCATCACAGACAATCTGAATCTGTTTGTGCAGTGCGTCGCAAGGTCAAGATTTTATGAGCTGGCACAAATGGTATCAAAGAATGAAGGTCTACAGCAGAGTCACGAGCTGAGGCCACCAGGGGTGACGTGGAAAGGACGCCAACGGAACAGACTGGCCCTCAGCTGAGCTAGCAAGGCAAGCATCTGCTTGTCCTTGTCTTTGGACGCATTTGCCTTTGAGGGTGCGGCTGCAGCATCAGCCAGCTGCAGATTGCCTTGCTGTGCATCAGGTGGCTCTTCTGCCGGTCCAGTTGGAACCTGCAACTCCCCAGCAAGTTCGGCTTCAGCGAATGGGGATACATGCTCGGTAAGAGGTACCGCCTCATCTGCGCGTGCGCGCAAACGTTGCCTCGTTTGACTCCAAAAGTTTGCAAGCTCACTCTGCACAACAGGTGGTATCGAGACCATCTGCGCATATCGGTGTCCAAATGTCCCGTGTCGAAAGAGCAAGAGTCGCCACGCATCCTGACCAAGAAAACTGAGAGGCCACCCTCGGTCGTGTTCCATACGATTCGATGTCGCTGCAGTCCGTCCTCGTAGATGCTGTAGTTGGTGCGATGGACCTGCCTGTGTCGCCGCTGACCGTTCCTCTTCATCCCACATTTCCGGACCGCATAGCGCTACACTTGGCGGAGGTCGCTCGTCTCGCGCTCTTGCCGGCTGAGGTGGTCTTTGACCATTCAGCAGTGGAGCTAACACCGAAGTACCCTCTCCTCTGGCATTGTTCTTGCCGAAGGATCGGCTAGAGCCTGCAGCCATTGCAGATCTGCCCGAGGGACTGGATCTGCCGGTTGCCTGTAGCTCGTCGCGGCCTCTCCGAATGCCAAGTTGGTTGGTGAACACTATTGTTGGCGTGCACAAGCTGGATGCGGCCTCGATGCATCTCGCTTTGGCTGCTTCATTCTCTTCCGGTGTCAGCTCGGTTCGTGGCCGATATTCATACGGCTTTTGAAGTCGAAGCAGCATGTCGCGAATGCGTTCGCTGCTTTGTGCGGCCATCTTTCGATCTTGGCTGCTGCCGCCTACAGAGCGCATGTGGTAGGACAGGGTATCAATTAGGATTAACGAAGTTCTGACTGGCATCGCTGATGGCAGCGCTTTCAATGTCTGTCCACCTTGCAACGTGTCCACCGGCCTGAGAGAGTGCAAGAGAGCAATAAGACCTGCCAGACTCTGTACGTGGCTGACATGGATTCCTGCAAGGATGGCAGCGACCAGTCGACGCACTACTTCCGGCATATCTGCGCGTTGCTGGCCAGACGTCCCTGTCTCCGCAGCGTTGCTGGTTTGACTTGCTTCGTTGCTCATAGTGCTTCGATGCTTGCTCGTGACAGTCCAGAGCGAGATTGCGGTGCTCCATGCAGCATCAGCCAGTCTCTCGGGTGAAAGCGCCCCTTCACAGTCGATCATGAGCACCTGATCCGCCCTCGCCATTTCTGCATCCCAGAACTCCTCTGAAAAGTAGCATGCGTCCGTGAAAGTTGTGTTCTGGTGCTCGTCATCAGATAGAATTGTACCATCCTCTGCTTGTCCATGCGTCATAAGTGAAGCTCGTGCTCGACTCAAGGCTCGTAAACGCTCGTTGACGGCATATCTCACGATGAAACTCGATTTGCCACTGCCTGGCGGACCGAGGACTTCCAGGATTGAGCCCGACGGCAAGCCTCGATCTGGATGACCAAGTAGTGAGCCACTTATCCGATTATGCTCGCATGATGCTTGTGGGGCTGCATCGTCTACTGCCGCATCTTCTGCTGGTGAGTAATCTTCGGCCGTGTCATCGCATCGGGACTGATCGATGCGCTGGACTTCGGCTATGCGATCGAGATCGAGATCAAACGATCGAAAGCCTGTTAAAGACCATGAAGCCCTCGTTGGGAGGAACTCTGGTGCAGGTGGAAGAGGATGCACATGCAGGTGCTGCGCGGCAGGACTGTGAGGTGCAGCAACGTGCACTACGGGCTGCGGAGGGATGGCTTGGAGCACAGAGCGTCGTGGAACATCCGGTCGCCGAGGCGAGATGGCAGCAGGCTGTTGTCGAGGTACAAACTTTTCGAAGTCCTCTATGCTACGTTGAGGCATGGGTATCAAAGGACCGGTGCGAGTCATCAAAACGGGTGGCTGTGAGATTGGTGGCAAGGGCAAGGGTCTCGATATACCCGAAAGCGGTCGCACATTCGACACAGAAGGCGAAGACAAAGGACCTGTGGGTGCTGAGCTATGATCCGATCTGTGAAGCAAGCTGGTATTGCTAGATGAAAGGGGAGAAGGCGTCGAGGTGGCCGACGTTGACTCGTGGTCTATGCGCGCTCGTTTCGATCGAGGAGTGACGTGCTGCATGTGAGAAGACGAGGGAGCCGGAGGTGGGTGGCTCAGACGTAGACCTGTTTTGTTTGGGGTCGCATGCGACGACGAAGTGAGGTTAGGTGTCGCGTTGAAGGAAAATGAAGACGCTGTCGCCGATGTAGATGCATGCTCTGATTGTGAACGGCGTGTGATAGAGAGCTGGGATGGCGGCGCCTGCGCTGGAAGCATCTGAGAAAGAAAACGTTGCGATGGTGTCGACTGACTAGGACCGAGAGCTGAGTCGTCGTGGAGCTCATCTGGGGATCCATGAGAAGAGGTGTGCGGCATTGATGGCAAATGAAACGGCACGCTAACTGCAATGGAACTCATCGCAGATGAATGCCGGTGCGAGGTCATGCTGGCTAGGAATACATAGTCGTCACGACGTTGACCTCTGACGGGTCCATGTCAACCTGAGTCGGATCTAGGTGCGTGAATGGTGGCACAGGTTGATCGTCGATATGTGGTAGCTGAGTCGTTCACGCCACTCGTTCGAGACTCAAAAACTGGAACATCTGAAGTGGAGCAACACGCGCCGACTTGGGCACTGGAACAGTGTGTTTGTTCTTACAGTATTCTATTGCCCTCAAAAGACCAACACTTGCTCAACGCGCCTTCGTGTCGTTGCTAATCAGCTTTCCGACAAATGACTGTGGTGCTACAGAGAAGCAATCACGACAATCACTCATAGTTCTGCGATAGCTTGCTCAAATCGCTCCCTCAGACTGGGACAGACAATGGTGTGGAGGTGCAATGCAGAGTTGTATCATTAAATATGAGAAGAGGGAGTGTCCATCAGCTCGCCTTCATTCCAGCCTCACGAACGACGTGTCGAGGCTGGGCAGGACGAGCCACATCAAAGAAGAAACGTGAAATCTTGAGATTAGAGTATGGCGAACGTCTAGACAAGGACGATCAAGGCGCCACCCGCGATTGCGAGCATGGCCGATGTGACACACGCAAACATCGTCGACGAGGGCATCTGAGCCTTGGCACCACCAAAGCTTCTGTATGGGTCCGAGCTGGCACTGGCCGAAGCAGAGCTTCCCGTGTTCTGGCTACCGCTTGAGGTCAAGTTGGCCCCATTGGGACCGATAGGCCTGGTCGCATCATCAAAAGCACATTGCGAGCCGGTACAGAGACACTTGGCTGCGACTGGATCCCAGAAAGGCGTGTCACAGTTGTTCGGAATGCGCGTACGAAGAGTCTTGTCGTTGTTCCTCTGAGGAGGATTAGGCTGTTGAGGCGAAGGTGTCGTGGTAGGGCAGCCGTAGCATGTGTAAAAGGGCGCATTGTTGAGTGGGTCACCGGCTGTGTTGGAGATACAGTGTTCGAGCAGATCGTTGTTCTTGGCGAAGCCGTTGCAAATGTGCTGGTTGACATTGGGTGTCTGGCACTTGAATGTGTCGAGCGTGTTGAGCTGGCTTGCAGGGACAGGGTTCTGCATCCAAGCGAGGAGTTGTTTGTTGCTGACAATCCAGACATTCTGCATATCGGCTGAAGTGGTGGCCCAGTCAAGGAATTCGTTGAGCATGTTGATCTGATCCACGGGATCCTTGAGACCGGGATAGCCCTTTGCGAGATGGATGGGGTGTGTATAGATACCGAAAGGCTGACGCTGACCGTTGTAGTGGTCAGTGAAGGTGTTCTTCATCCAACCAAGGACGTCAGAGGCATTGGCAGCGTCGAGCCACGGGTCCATGAGATGGGCACCGGCAGCTCCACGTTCGTCAAAGATGGCATACATGGGGATTTCCCAGAAACCAGGAAGCTTGGGCTGACCACCGCAGATGTTGGCAACCGAGTTGCAGTCGTTGGCCATGCCATTGTCGAGCGTATAAGGCCAGAAAGCATCGGTGTTAGGGTCAGTCACGGGAACGGAGGAGGTTGAGGAACTGTCATAGGTAAAGCCGGTAGCCGCGAGGTGCTCTAGGTTCGAACGGTCGTAGTTTAAGAAAGGTGCACGGTAGCCGATGATGGACTTGTACGGGATACCGGCGAGCGCGTTGAGGGTGATGAGGTTGCCGTCGATCTCGGCGTTGGTAGCAGGCTGTTCCTGGTGAGTCATGGTGTGATCTGCGACATCGTTGCCGTTAACGTAAAGCTCGGTAACTTGAGCATAGTTGGTGTAGTTGAGCGATACAAAGTAGGTCATAAGAGGTTGACATCCGTTGGGATTCTTGCGCTGTGCAAGGAATTGATTGATGGAATTGATGGTGTAGTCCTGGACGGCATCATCTGCAGTGAAGACGATGAATTGGGGAACATCCTTGGGATCAAGACCACCAGGAGGTTTGGTATCAGCGCAGTGGCATCTAGGGAGTTTGCAGGTGTTGGGATCACAGCTGTATCGAGCGGCGGAGGCACCACCACCATTGGTGACGGTCTGTCCCTCGCCACCAGAAGTACCAGACTGCCTCTTTTGCAGACCCAGAGAGCGCTTAGCAATAGGGCGGCAGGTGTCGCTGAGGAGGTCGCCGTGAGCCGTAACCAAGCCAGCGCAGGCAAGGGAGAGCAAAGCAGACACGATTGACGGCTTCATCGTGCACGATTGGGGAGGGATGGAGGAGTAAAGTGGAGAGGATGTGGTGGTAATGTTGACAACAGAGAGGGGAAAGGGAGGAAAAAGAGGGGAGGAGGAGGGCCCATGTCGTGTGTGAGAGACCCGCCCGTGGTGGGGTCCATGAATTGTGACACGCACGCCTCGAATCGGAGTTCGATGGGTGGATTAAGACGAACAGGGTCAGAGTGCGGCGTTCGACGAGATGAAACCCTCGACGATGCGAGCTTGACGCAGACGTGCACTTGGTATGTCGCCAACCTGCAGCATCAGCAATAAAAAAATAAATAAAGAATCGTAGGGAGTCCGACGTCGAAACACAGAGAAAAGGCGCGGATCGGATGAGACTCTGAGACCAACACTTTCCCTGACCGATTCTTAGGAAAATTTCTCGCTTCGTCTGGCGGAATGTAGTAGTCCTCAAAAAAATGTCAACATCCACGACGGCAAAGTCATACAGACTAAACATATGTTGTGTGAATGCGCGCGCTTACATTCAAGATGGTCAAGAAGTTACAAACAAGAGGGAAGGACAGTACTGTATGAAAGTCAACCTCGAGCCCTTGCTGGGCGAGATCAACGGTGGGAGAGAGTGCAAAGTTTGAAAACGAAGTCGAATACGTTGAGGCAATTGAGGACGCAATCGGCCGCGTCAACGCAGGCTAGGCCATCGAGAAACATCGGCGATCGCGTCGATCAAGGATCCAATCGTGTCCATCGGGTTCTGAGTCTGAAAGGAAAAAGCAGAATTGACCGGAAAAAAAAAGAAATGGCCGACGTCAGCTATATGTTCGTCTGGCAGGTGATCCAATATCTGCACTCGACTTACCATTGTGGGGGTTGACTGCAAAACCTTAAGCGACAACGCAGGTCGAGTAGCCGATACCCGAACCGGACTTGCCGGGGGTGGCACCGTGGTTAGCGGGAGACTCCTGGGTCTCGGAGACGGAGGTCTGGGCGGGCTGAGCGAAGATGGAGAACATTGTGAAAATGGTAAAGAGTGGTTGTTCGAAGGAACGAGAGTGTGAATGTGTAATGTATAAGAGTGAATGAGTGAGAGCGGATGAGGTTCGAAAGTCGACAGGCCTCTACCCTGCCCCCTTTTAAGCCTTTCGAGATCTTCTAGACACTACTTCAAGCGTGATCCCTAAGCGTGATTCGAAGAGACAAGTACGTTCGGTGAGCAATTAGGGCTCGCAATCGGATCGGACGCCCTAATCAGCAGAGAAAGACTACCGCGGTGAGACAGCGCTTCTGATAACGCTTGCGGCTGATAGCTCATCTGAGTCGACATTCGGTGTATCCTTGCTGGAACGAAAGAGACACTTACCTCGCTGGCGATCCCATTAAGTTCCAGACTGTGAGGATTCTCACGGGCTTTGAGTCCCTTTGTCATTCGTACAAAACAATCTCAAATCGATATCAGTCAGGTCAGAGTGAACAAAGGGAACAACAGCCATAACAGGCAGTATTTACCGTTCTTCGTTTCGAGACAATTGCGATATTTTCGTGGGAACGTAGCACAAAGGGGTTTCCTGTCATCTTGAAAGAAAAACCACACAATTCATGCGCCGCCTCTGAAAATGTCCACGAGTCACTTGCCATCCCTTTGTGTCCAACATGGCCGCGCTTTGCAGAATTGGATGTCCCTTTCTCCTTCCCTTTCATTCTTCGGGTGATAATCAGGTTGTTCATCACTGCAACGCGTTGTCGTCGCATCGAAAGCCTTTCCTTGCCCCGAACTTACGGAGACTACGGAGGAGCAAAGGGGTCTGCCTCACAAGCGAATGGAGCCAAATCGAGATGCCCTTTCAAGGCAGCTGCCGTGAGAGGTTTCAGCAAGGCAGACACAATAGCTGCATGCCCATTCGATGGACTCCGCCTGAGGTGTGTCTTTTCGACCTACGAACAGTCTCTAGCAAACGCACGCCCATCGATTGCTCGCATCTCCTCGCGATTTACAGGCAGAGTTTCGGTTAGATAGACTGCTGTTCAAACTAGACGTGTGCCTCCGGGAAAGGTCTTCCCTTTGTCGCTTCGACGCATTGGAAATCGACAGCGAGCAGATCCTTTGAGCGCTTGCCGAGAACCCTCTGCACTTGAGCCCTGGGGCGATGATCCGACCTCGTACACCGAGATATCCTGCACTGTGTATCTTTGTTAGCTCCCCGTCTAAGAGTCTATGTAAGCCTGCCTCACTTTCGAGAAAAAGCTTAAATAGGCCTTCTCGCACCGCTTTTGTACACATTTCCATCATCCACACTCAGCACAATTCTCTTCACTACTCCAATCCTCTCCTTCTCACTTCACACCCCTTCATTTCCCATAAAAAATGGACGCCATCACTCTCTTTGCCCCTATCAGCGTCGGCGCTGTCTCCACCGAACAAGCTCCTGTTGAACAGGAGCGACCCGACCAGCGCGGTCTCCCTTGGACTGGTGGTTGCGTCGTTGCCTAAAGAAAGGTAAGTTGCACTCGGTTTCGATAGCTGTGTTTCGGTTCTGCGACTGACTTGCAATCATCTGCTTATACAACAGTGGCAGTGCGCCTCGATCATGTCATCGATTCGACATGACGGCCCGTCATCGATTCCAGAATCTTTCGTCTTCTTTGAGCTCATACGGTTTCCATGATCATTTGTCTCTTTTTCACTCAATCTAAACGCTTTTGCCGGCAAATACTACGCCTGAGTGTGCTGTCTGTCGCAGACCACCGTACGACCCACTTGTGCCCTAGTGAGACAAGCCTGGACTCGATCCATCCCTGACCTCTTCCCATGTGAGCTCTCGGCACGTAGAAAAATCCTTATCGCCTAAAGCAGACGATTGGAGCTGTATTGCGCAGCATCCGGTCTCAGAAGAGCCATGACCAAAGATCACTGTGGATTTGAATGAATGCAAGGAAACTTTCTTAGGCACGACCTTTGCAACGTGTTGAGCGCATTCTAGTCCGCCAGCTGCGGTCCATATCAACTTTTATAGCTATCTGAGCTTGCTGGTGTATGTGGTCTCACAGAAAGGAACTCCTTCCCTGATCAAGAAGTCAGACCTCTGTTCTTAGTTCGGACAATGAGTTTGACAACCCTCTGAAGGCCAGCGAAAATTCCTCGTTCATGAAAACAAAAGTGCGATAGATGCAATACTGCAGTACGTTCTCTCTGCGGCTGGAGCAGAACGACCAAATTTACACCTTGTTTGTTGAATTGATGTTTCATCTCAAATATCTTTCCCACGGAGACAAGTATTACAGTATTTTCATAGTGAGAAACAAAAGGAAGGAATAATATACAATAAAATTTCATGAGCAGAGCGGGTGTCGTTTTGTTGACGATTCAAAGTCTTCCACGGAGAGCAAGCGAGTCCTTCGATCTCACGCATTTGAGGGATACTAGCTGTCGAACATATATTCCAGTTTTAAGAGCTAAAGCATCTAGAGCGCTGATTGTATATCAAGAGGCAAAGCGAATGACTATTTACAGGAGCGAACGACTGAAACGAAAAGTATAAATCGAGAGAAATCAAGCTTCTTCGTACTTTGTAGGAGTGTTGATGCTGAACTTCTCGGAGTAAGGGCTAGCCTCAAGTCCACCAATGGTCTCTCTGGACTGGAAGGTCACCACCTCTATATCAGCAACGACGTGGCTGTGATGCAAAGAGAGAAGCGTGTCAGGATGAGCTTGAAAGGACATGACGCTCGGATCTGTTACAACGTACCTTTGTGAAAATTTTTGAGGTTCTTTGCGCAACCGACAGAATGTCAAAGCTCGTAAGACTGCTTGCTTGTAGCCTTGACGTGCCTCCTGTCCCAAACCGAACATCGCAAAGAAGATGTATGCGGACAGTGGGCAGACCAGGCGAGAGAGAATGAGCCGCGCCTTAAAGGTCGGGTCCATCTCCATTACCTCCGCTGTGAATTCAGGGACGTGGCTGAAGCCAGTATGGACGTCCGACCAAGAGCCGTAGGAGACTGTTATGGCTTCCTTGATGGTGTCTGCGACTGAGCCGACATAGATCGGGAAGAAGAGTAGCATGTCGACGGCAGTAAGCGAGAGAAGTCTGACATATCTTGATTTGTTCAGTGTTGATGCGCTGCTTGCCAGCACTGCCTGAAATTGACGTCGACGGATCCAGAACCATCGAAAAGCTAGGACTGTTGAGGCAATATATGATCAGCATCATTTCGAGATGTAGTAAATGGTGAAAAGCTTCGTACACGTACCACTGTAGATTGCTGAAGCAAAGGACACTACAAGGACTGGCGCCGCCACAAGCAGGACCCAGACCCATGATAGCGAGAGAAGAGGCCAGCAGCCGACCTCCTCAATGATTCCATAGCGATAAGTCTGGTTGACAATCATCAAAGAGACGTAAAGGATGGGCAGTCCGACAGAGATGAGCAAGTCGACGATTACCGATTTCTTTTGCTCCGCTGCAGTTGACCTGACTTGTCTGGTCGAGGCGATGCTCTCCAATTTGCGTGCGATGACAAGGTTTGAGGCGGGAATAGCAATGTACAGAGCATGCCGAAGTCTGATGCCTAATAGTAGGGCAACGAGATGTCAAACCTATGATCAGTGACGATGGCCAAGCGAATGCCTCCTTCGAGTTGCGTACTTACTAATTTCACAGAAGCCTGGAGCCTTGTTCGCCGTGGAGCTCCACCACGCAGCTGAGTTCACGAAGTTGTCAAGATTACCAAAGAACAGGTAGAGAGAGAGCGTGATGGTGCCAACATTACGACTTCTGACGTGCCAACTAAAGGGCAACAGGACCAGAATACTCGCAAACAACGCAAAAAATGGCGTGACGTGATCAAGCATGTTGTAGACAGAATTTGCCTGGGTGAGAGAAGGGATGAGGAGTTCGAGGAAGTCAGAAGTTTCAGTTGCGTGCACAAGAGAGCAAATATATATGATTGACACCTCAAAGATGATGTCTGGGGTCCTGTTACAGTCGATGCATGAGGAAGGCGAAGAGCCCTTTGTTCCAATGGTGTGGGAAACAAATTCAACGCGCATAGGAACTCTGCGAAATGAAAATTCGTGTCTCACCTCGGCTAGAGGCCCCTTTTTGTTATCGGTGTGACCGGATATCCCTTTGTACTTCTCGCCACGCCACGCATGTGAATCATAAGTATGTCAAACAATGCATTCACGCACTCTCAATTGTCCTCCGCCCGCCACCTATTGATGGTCTGGCCATCTGCCAGCTGATTCAACGAAGTTATGATAGTCCTCAGACAGAGTCGATCACGTCAGTTTTACACATGTATCGAGCGGCATCTTGCGCTCAGGATGCAGTGGTGTGGGACGACACACAGGCAGAGCTTTCGCAGAAGCGATGAAAATGCCTTTGATTTGCATTAGCTGCACTTTTTCGACAGGCCGTTTTCCGGCCAGTACCTTCGATCACGTGGGGACCAAGATCCCTACTACGGCTTGAAGTCGTCACAACCCAACAAGCGCTCGAGAGGGTCTCGAAGCTCAACTCAGATGGCACCTCCAGAGGATCCAATCAAACAAAAATCCCCAACCGTTACTTTTGATAAAAAAGCATGACGCAGCTTGTTTAGTTGATGAAGATGAGATGCAGCTAAGCGGAAGACTTCGGTCGGGTCAAGCCGAGAGGATCGTCAAGCGAGAGCTGTAATCATACAGAGGGGTACATGAGTGATGATGACGAGTGAGTGAAGCGGGGTAGTCGAATGATGGGGTTCAAAAACAAAAGCAAGCATCAAGATCGATTTTGAAAGTCAGTCGATCAATGATACCACCCAACTCTGTCCTTCAGCTCTTCACATCGTCCATCTACTCACCTTTGGCAGAATCAAAGCAACCAGCGCCAACAACGAGAATCTGTGATCCAACAACGAGCAGCCATCAATGTGGTCAGTAATCTCCTTGTTCTTTGAGTGCGATGCAAGTTCTGAACTTACGCAAGAGACATCCAAGGACCGCCGGTCGATGCATCTCTCGTCTTGCTCGACTTGAATGGCTTATCATGAGCGATATGAGCGCATGCAAATACAAGACCTCCATAAGCAATATGAGGCGCACGAGTAAGCATAGCTGCTCCAGACATCATCGATACCGAGCCGAGGAAAGAGGAGTAGATATCGAGATCGTCGTTCTGCCATGCTCTCGGCAATGTCAGAGGTCGCACCTGCTCTGGACGACGTGGGTCGGAAGAATCGACTTTTCGATAGGACATCTTGCCTGTGCTTGTGTGAGGGAGAGAAAGTACGTGCGAAAGAACGTCGGCGAGGCGAAGAAGAAGGCGAGTGGTTGTCGAGATTGCGGCAGGAGAGGCTCGAGCGCGTTCAATTTGGCCGGAAGTAGAATTTGCAAATCGGATTTCGGTAGTCAACTAGCGCGGGGAAAGCCACGTGGGTGAGAGTGACAGCTCTAACATGAATCAGCAAATCCCCGAATCGCACACAGTCTCAAGAGTCAAACCTGGATGGTGTTACACAGAGTTGATTTTTTTTAGTCTTCATCGTACTCGATATGTCGACAAATGCAAAAGCATTACAGCTTGAAACCGAGCAAAAGATTGTCGATCAATCGTGTCACCTTACCATCCTTGCCCTGGCTAACGAGAGCTGCACCACTCAAAATGGCCCCTTCTGCCACATCCACAGTGTCAGCTCCCCTTTCCTTCAACGTCTGCTCTAGGTTTTCCAGCGTCTTTGGGTGGTTGAGTGAGATATAGTCTAGCTTGAGATTGACATCCTTTCCGTCACGCTTGCACTGCTCAGCTTGCTCAAGGACCACCGCTTTGGCTTCTTCCAATGTCTTCCTGATCCGCTCCTCCTTGTTCGACTGTGTCCAATGTGGCTGATCCCAAACATCTTGTCCTTTCTTGAGTGCTCGGTAGAGCACAGGTGCGACTTGACGCGAATCTGAAGTGAGATAGGCATTGCGACTGCTGAGAGCCAGGTTGTCTTTAGGGTCTCGACCAGTAGGAATGACACGGAGATGCTCGGCGGAGGGCGGATGAGAGAAGACGAGATCGGAGACGAGTCGGCGCAGCACCACGGTTTGTTGGATGTCCTTTTGACCAAAGTAGGTGCGGTCGGGCTGGATGATGTGGAAGAGCTTGGTGACGACGGTAGCAACGCCACGGAAGAAGGTGGGTCGACTACCTCCTTCCATCTGATGACTGAGTCCTTTGACTTCGACGAAAGCACCAATTTGATCCGCGACGATCTGGGTGAAGCCGTTTGGATACATCTCGCGCACACTTGGAGCAAAAACGATGTCCACTTTGCGCTCCTTTCCAGGAGATTTGTTGTCGGTGACGGTTGCGAGCTTTTGAATGTCGGATTCTAGAGTGCGAGGGTACGAAGCAAGATCCTCAGTTGGTGCGAATTGCGCAGGGTTGACGAAAATGGACACGACGGTGTAGTCATTTTCCTGCAAGCTGGCTTCAACGAGTTTGAGATGGCCTTGGTGGAGTGCACCCATGGTTGCGACGAAGCCTACGGACTTGCCATCTTGGGTGGCTTGGTGTCTCCAAGCTCGATAGTCTTTGACGGTTGTGAAGATTGGAATGGACGAGTTTGGCACCGGAGAGTCGGCAGAGGAGGCAACTGTGGTCTTAGACGAGGATGCGACCGAAGAAGAGGAGTGCAGGTCGCGTCGAAGCGAGGCGGGGACGAATCGATGCTGTGTCACGTTGCAAGTTGACGGCCGTAACGATTTCGTCTGCTGAGTTGGTCGCGAGTACGATTGCGTCTTAGTTGCTATGGTTCGTATGCCGCTACGCTGTACAGTACACGGCGAGCTGGATGCTTGTTGGATGAAGCTACGAGCTGCTCTGGTGACCTTTGTACGCTGCATGATGGACCAGTCAAACTAAGAAGAGGTGAGTGTGTGAGAACAAGAAAGTGGAGGATCACGGTCAAGAAGAAATCCAAATTGGTGAGAAAAGTGTTGTTCTCCAGGGTCCCAGCGCAGACATCGGGATCGATTGAAGATCAGACCCGATTACAGATGGTGAGAAGACTCTAACATTTTGGTTGCAATTTTGCCTCCACTTATTCTGCGTTGAGCTGACAAAAACGCTTTCCCACGTCGAACAAAGGGAACCTTGTTGCGCCAAATTAGTCGTGGACTGTGCATGATGCGCCTTCCCTTTGTCAATCTTCTCACACTCACATCAACGTCAAACATAGGGAATCGTGCTTTGTTCTTTTAGATCGAATCGCTCACAGCATCATTCGCATTGTTCTTCACGGCTGCTGCAGGGCCTTGTCTCGGATCGCTGTATACCGAACACCACATCCGACGGAGCCTTGCCACTCATTTCTTCAACCAATCGATACCAACTCATTGTTCTTCTAACCTTGCATCTCACGTCGGCGTAACGTTGGCTGCAACTTTCAAATCGAGCCTACATTAAGATTTAAATCGGTTCTCACAATCCTAGTTAGGACTCTCGACAAAGGGTCCGTGGCTCCTTTCCTTTCTTCCATCACCTACAACGCCTTGTCTCTCTAAACTCGAATTCAACCAACGCACAGACACAGCCATGTCAGGATCTCCGTGGCCAAGAGCAATCGTCGGTGGCTTCGTCACTATCGCTGTCGGCTACGCTATCATGAAAGGTTGGTCTCAGTCCATTTCTTCCTTTCTTCCAATCCCACGGTCTGCATTGCAGATGTCGCTTCCCCAACTTCCCCTTTGTTTACAATCGCATGAGCGCATGTTTCACTGACCTTGAACCTCTCGCATCCCCATCACATATCCCCTTTGATCTGTTTGTTGCTGCAGCTACCACTCCGACGGACCAGCAGTTTTACGACGTAAGTTCACGCCCTGTTGCTTTCAAGAAGCTTTTTTTTCTTTACCTGCATTCGCTTGCTTAGCGTTGCTTTACTTTGATGCGGCATGCTGAGACTGCGGCATTCCTTAGTTCCACTGCGTCGGCTCTCATGCTTACAATCGCCTTCTCTTCTTTCCTCGCTTCTCTCCCTTCCCTATGTTCTCCTTCCTATTCGGGCTTTCTCAACCCCGTCGATCTCATTGATTTGACCTCAAATCCGACTGCGTGTACAATCACATTCGCTTCGCGTGCATTGCATGTTTGCATTGTTGCACTCTTTCGCATCAACGCTAACTTTGCCTGGGCCACATCCACCTTCAAAACCCTTTACGGCCATTCGCATCATTGTCCTTCCCTTTGACGCTCTGCTACCCCGACCTCGTGCTCGTTCAACTGCCATCGTTCTGTTGTTGCATTCCTTGCGATCGGCTCGCACACTATGCATCTCGATTGTTCCTTGGGGCCCCCCCTTTATTGTTGCATCTTGACCGCGTGGCTCCAACTCCCTTTGTGGTCTTCACTCTCGCTAACTGCATTGTTGGTCCCGACCTTGCTTCGTTGTTGCGCACCCCTTTCATCTCGACTTGCATCACCTAACAACCGCATGCACGCCTCCCATTGCATTGTCTCCACTTCCCTTCCATCGACATCAATCGCACGTGTTCTCATCCGATTGGTTGTTGATAGGCTCTATCGCCAGACCTTAAGCGACAGGTTGACGCACAGCGTCTTGCAGCTCAACGCAAAGCAGCCTATGCCGAACAACTCAAAGTAAGTCCTCAATCTTGACTTGGACGGCTCCCTGAACCTTTGAAGCGACTACTGACGATGCATTTCGGATCGTTCTCGGCGTTTTCAGCGGGCAAAGGAGCAAGATGATACCGCGCCTGTGTGGGCCGAAGGCGCTAGAGCAAGAGATTCGACTCCTCCCCCTCGTCTTTGAGTCACTTGGGAGATATTGTACTCTTTGTAAAGAAAGAAATGAAGATCTGTTATTCGTGCTGGAAAAGATGGCTGAGAAAAGATGTGTACCGATTTGATCGGGTGTCGCGTTGACGGTCTCAGGCCGAGTACCTGAGTGAGGTCAATGTCGTCTCAGTGTGGCTACCCTTCTCACACTTACCATCATCGATCAGTAGCCCTCATTGCTGATTTCTGCACCCGTAAGTTCAACCTCTGTTACTAGCCCAGCAGCATGCGAGCGACTATGACATGCCGCAGTGCTGCATACAGGACGAAGACAGCATCTCTTATCATCTGCACTCGGTCGACACAAGACAGCACAAGAGGGGAATGGAGAGATGATTCAATGCAAAAATGAAAGAGACTAAAGACAACAGACAGTAAGTGTGTGACGCAGCGTGGCCTTCCCCCCATCTCCAATGGGCGAGAGTGGAGATAAGAATCAACGCCGTATCTTTTGAAAACAAGACGAGCAGGGCAAAAAGGCAAGACGCTTAGGCCTTGTTCTGAGCACGCAACGCTCTCCTCTTAAGCACAGCAGCGTTGAGCTTGTCCAACATGTCAACGGTTGTCTCCCAACCGACGCAACCATCAGTGATCGAAACACCGTATTTGAGCTGGTCGATCTGGCCGTTCTTAGGCTCACCCTGCTTGCCTTCGTTCAAGTGCGATTCGATCATGACACCGGTAATAGCATCCTCGCCCTGTTCCAATTGCTCTGCGACAGAATCGACGACCTTGGGCTGATTGCGGAAATCCTTGTTCGAGTTACCATGCGAGCAGTCGATCATGATAGAAGGATGACGGTCGGGAAGAGCCTTTTGAAGTTGAGCTTTGGAGGACTTGACGGATTCAGAGTCAAAGTTGGTACCCTTAGAGCCGCCACGGTGGACGATGTGAAGATCAGCGTTACCGACAGTGCGAACGATGGCTGCGAGACCTTGCTCCGTGACACCCATGAAGGCGTGAGGTTGGGAAGAGGCACGGATGGCGTCAACGGCAACACCGAGACCGCCGTCGGTGCCGTTCTTGAAGCCGATGGGCATGGAGAGACCAGAAACAAGCTCACGGTGAAGCTGCGACTCGGTGGTTCGGGCACCGATGGCTCCCCAAGAGTAAAGATCGGAGGTGTACTGAGGAGAGATCGTGTCGAGAACCTCGCATGCGACGGGAACACCCTGAGCAGTCAAGTCGACGAGCAGGTTACGTGCGATTTTGAGACCACGGTTGATCTGGAAACTGCCGTTGATGTCAGGGTCGTTGATGAGACCTTTCCAGCCAACAGTGGTTCGTGGCTTCTCGAAGTAAGCGCGCATGATGACAACAAGACCCTGGGACCAGCGCTCGTCAATACCAGCCTTGAGCAACTTAGCGTACTCCTTGGCTTGGTCAACATCGTGAATAGAGCAAGGACCGACGACGACTAGAAGACGGTCATCCTGACCGTTAATGATGGCACTGGACTGACCACGTGCGCGAGCGATGGTCTCCTGGGATTCCTTGGGCACTGGAATCTCATGAAGGAGAAGAGAGGGAGAGATCAAAGGCTCGAAGCCAGCGACGCGAACATCGTTGACGTAGGCGTATTCGTCTTTGGAGCCGCTCTTGAGGATAGCCTGCGAAAGGGGCTCGGCGGATCGACCGTTGGCGGTGTTATTTGCGATGCTCGACGACATGTTGTGTTGAGCAAAGTGTGCTGAGAAGACGAGTGATTCGAGACGAGGATGACGGTGTCAGTCGTTGTCAGTGTTGGTAAAGAAGAAAGCCGACTGAAGCTAGAACTTGATCAGAGGTTGTGGTGTTGGCGACGGAGGTTGGTGTAGAGGCGGTGGGAAGAAGTGCAAGTGAGAAATGAAAGAGGGTCACACAGCTTTTGATTAAATTGCGCAGATCGCTTCCGACTGCATCACAATCTCTCCGAAGTGGTTTGGCTGTGTCTGGATTCCCTGACGTCTCGGACGTCGAAGCGTCTTTGATCTGTGTTTGTATGGGTGTTTGCTCGGCTGTCAATCAGTTTCTCAAAGCGAAGCAATCACGAATGTCATCTCAGGTGGCGCCAGTAGCGCTGAGAAGAACTTCTTCGGGAAGAAATGCCGTCTCTCTAGTTCTCTGACTCGAAATTTTTGATTCTACGACATGGCGCAGGAAACGTGCAGACCCATGCAATTCTTCTTGGAGGATAAATTACCAACTGTTTCACCACTTTAATCTTATCAGAACAATTACCTATGTTACATCGCGACGTTGCACTCCCAGCGTGGGAGTCAAATTGGCCTCTATCGCTAACGCACATGCCGCGTTTTCACTCATTCGTCCCATAGTGTACTAGTATCCATATCAACGAAATCTTCATGCTCTCGTTGCATGATACTGGTTCAGAATGGATGGCAAAGGATCGGTTACTGAAAGCATGGATCAGATCGACCTCGCGTTTCCGAGGTCAATTTTTCTTGAAAGACTTTTTTTAGGAAAATCTCTCCGTGGCGAGAAACAAAATTTCTCCGACGCTGTGGCTCTGCGCAAAACATCGCCGATACGTTGCTTTTAGAAACATTGAGATATATCGGCGATCAACCGGAAAACGGAACTCAAGCTCTTGCCTAAGTCTCACCTTTATTTTCTTGCATTACAACCAACTCTTTCCAACGCAATCTTCTTCCCACAAGTAGTCTACCACGATACGACATGTTGCCAACAGCGATAGCTAGGTCACGCTCTGCGTGGAAAGGTAAGTCTCACGCCTTCAACCTTGACGAAGCAGTGGTCACTGATAGGGGAATCTCGTGTCTAACTCATTCTCGCCTTTTCGCTGGTACAGGTCCCTTCTTCGTTGCATTCCCCAACCTCGCAGAGGCGCTTAAAAATAACACTGCTATCCGAACAAATGCTCGCAGTTGCACTATTCTGCCCAACTTTGTCGGTCTCAAATTTCAAGTTCACAACGGCAAACACCACATTCCTATAACAGTGACGGAAGAGATGGTCGGACACAAGCTTGGAGAATTCGCCCCAACCAGAAAGCCTTTCCGTTACCGATTGACAAAGAACAAGTAAAAGGACCTCACGCATACCTTCGGCATCATCCCAAACGAGACACTACTCTTCTCACTTCTCTGGCTTGCATCAGCACACAGCCATTTGTACTTGTATCTTGACTACTCGCATCAGCAATCAAGCCGATTCTCACGTTCAGACATGGAAGTAACGTCGATTCTTGCGGTAACCAAACGAACGAATCATACAGCAGAAAGGGGCATGCAGAGGGATTAGTCGGGATGAAAAGGCTGATATTGAGGTCAAACTTCAAGCGGCGCCAGGAGGAGGCGCAAACCCACTATCAGGAGCTTGAAGCAGCGGCAAACTCTGAACATCAGCCGTCTCCAGATACACCTGATTACCCCACCATTGCAGCTCCAGTGCTCCGTTTTTGGGCATCTGAAGTAGGAAGTAGATGGCGATGGCTGACAAAATCGTCCCAAAGTCGAGAGCACCTGCCAAAACGAAATTATACCTCGACCACCAATCCAACCGATGTTTCCTCAGCCAGTACTGAAAGAAGTATCCCACAACGATAGCCGACGTGAAATTGATCCCTGACGCGGGCGGTGCGAGACTCATACCTACAAAGATGATCGGTGCAGAGACATACCGCATCATCGACCATCTCAGCTTTCTTGAAGTATACCAGGTGATCAGCGGCACAGTTGCTCCGACTATCAGCCCATAAAACAGCGTATTGTATGGCGAGCCTGGTCCAAAACTCCTTTCGACTCCGATGGCTCCCCAGATGATCGACGCAGTGTAAAAGATATTCACCGTAGGACAGGTAAAGCGTTCAGGTTGGTCAGGGTCGCAGAGCCCCACAATGTGGTCTCGCATGTAGTCTTTTGTCAGGATCTGAACCATACTGTTGACTACAATCGAGAGAATCTGCACGAAAAAGATATTGCGAGGGGCAACTTTCATGTAATGCGCCAACTTCTGATCCTGCGAAAAGAGCAGGCCAAATGTGGTGGTTTGCTGGCTGATGGTCTTGAACATCATCACGGGTAGCGGTTTTCCTGGGAGGAGCCACGAGGCGAGGAGTTCCGAAACAAGATTCACGCCTGCAGGAAGACCGCTCATCGCAAAGATGAATCCAAAGGGAAGCATGTATGCCACCGGAATCAGGATCGAAAGGCTCAATGCCCAGAAAGGTAGACCCGTGCCGTAGGCGGTCGTGAGAAGCACCGACATGCCTAGACCGCTGATAAGTACAGCAACATACCACCATGACGGCACGCTCGGATACTTGCGCATCAATCTTGCATGTACATCGTCAGGCATCATTCTTCGTGCTCGCAAGCGATCCAGCACAAACTTGCCGTGATAGAGAGTCGTATGAACCACCGCAGCCGTGATTAGAGCGAATCCGCCAAAGTAGGCTACCACAAGACCAGCAGAGATGTAGACACGCGAATACTCTGCGTACGCATCGGCTCGCAGCGTAACATGGTCTGGAGAGACAATGCTGACGTTGTAGCTGTTCCCAAAGCGATCAAAGCTGCTGCCAGATAGAATAGGAAGATACGCCGTGTAGAACGCGTTTGTGAAATACAGGATTGGTGCTGCGATCCAAATTCCCAGCACAAATCCACCGAACAGATTCGTCTGTGCCCACCAAGGCGTGATCAATGGTGAGCCTAGGTAGACGATCTGGGTCCAGTCAAAAGTGACGACGCTAGCGCCAAGACCGGAGGCAGCACCAAAGACGATGTTGACGGGAACATTGTTTGGCCAGATCCAGCACACCCAATTGAAGATGGATAGCGCGGTGAATAGGTAGCCGGGCAAAAAGTAGGCGACGAAAGCGACGGCGGAGGCGATGTTGAAGAAGCGCAGCCTTGACATTCGGCTCGTCCTTGTCCTAGACAGCGAATCTTCGTCCGCATGAAGCGTGTTGAGGACGGTAGAGACGGCCAGATTCTGTGGCCAAATCATCGATGCGGGCTCCACCAAAACAGCCCTCACGAATCCTGCCAACGCCAATCCGATCAGCTGAGGAGCGCACACCGAAAGGAAGCCGTAAAGAAAGGAGCGTCGATCATCCCAAAATCGAGCCAGATCCTGAGCTAGCAAAATAGAAAGAGAGTAAGAAGGATTGAGTCCTGTCGTGGCAGCAACAAGCACCACTGTATGTTCTTTGATGTTCCAAGGTCCTGGATTGAAGGACCAAGCGTGCGACCGACTGGCTCGCTTGGCACCACTGACTTTGCCCAGGTTCGGTAGACGGAAATAGAAGGAGCGAATCGGCAAAATGTTGGCGAGGATCATACCGAGCGGATGAGCAAGGATCTGAATGACGATTGCAACGATTTGAATGGGCGGATTGCGTTGTGAAAGAAAAGTGTTGACAGCCGAGGCAAAGGCAGAAAGTACTAGACCCAGCGACACGGAACGAAATGTGATCGAAGGCATGGTTGGGTCATCTAGATTCGACACAGAAGCACGCACTTCCGGATACGGTGAATCTTCTTCTTCTTCGAGCTCGAGTTCGACCGCTCTTGACATAGAATGGTGAGACATTTGGCGCAGCAGATCCACGCTTTCTGACGTTGAGGTAGCATTGCCAGCATGGCCGCTCCAGGATGCGGTTTCGTGCCACGAAGATGTGGGTGAGCACTGGCCTTCGCTTTCTCTTCCAGCTGAATTGCATTTTCGCTGCGAGGTGCTGTTTTCGTCCCGAGTCGAAGGATGCCATTTGACAGACGTGGTGCGCTGGACAGACTGTGACGCTTTCTCTTTGATGTTGTCGCTCCCTTTTTGTTCGAACTGGGAAGGCTCCTGAACTTGGACAAGGTTTCCGCGCGCGTCATAGATAGCTCCGGTGCCCTGATCGAGGTAGTAGACACTTTGACGGGGCAACTCGCCTCTGTGATCGGTCGAGGCAGGTGCTCCAGCGATCAGAACTGCCGGTGGCGGCGATGGATATTCGGAAGGGGTTGCTATCACCTGTACCCCCGCATTCTCCAGTCCGGCTATGAGATGATAAACGTGTCAGAATGGGTTTTTCAGCTGTACTCTCTCTCTTCCGTGTCAGCTCGTGATTCGATCGACTTGAGTACTTACGAGGTGCAAAAGCAAAAACATCGTCTTCGTCTTCTTCGCCAACATGTTGATGTCCTAGCTTGTCCGACCCTTCCGTCTCGGCGTACTCTTTGGAATCGTAAGAGTTATCTTGATCGGGCTCGACACCGCCGCCACCGGAAGTTGCGGGGCGGCCAGGGTGGGTAAGCTGACCTGCCGATGTCGCTGGACGCATTTGTGCTGTTCTAGGCCGGGACATGACCGAGAATCAGCTGGAACACGACTCTTTTGCCATTGTAGGAAGGCAAAAGAGGACAGGAGATGATCTGGAATTGTTTTGATCTCAAGTTTCTAGAGACCACCTTCGGAGCAAGGAGCCCCACCGGAACGCAGCATCATTTGTCGTGAGTAAATGAAGTGTGGGTTCAGAATCTCGCCGCTATTGTCAGCGTTTCTAGTTTGACACACGCGAGGTCGAGTAGACGGTGCTTGCAGCTCCTGAACAGCATCGTTCAGAGGACTGTCGTAATGAATCTAAATGCTTACAAGACTGCCGGTCTTTGACAAAGCTATCCCTCGCGGATGGCATCCTGCTCGAATGGAAGAGTTGGAGGCGTACGTGCAGTTTGGTCTTCCTCCTGCAGCTCCTAGGTGGGAGTGATCTTGTGGGTGTCAATCAACCCTCGATGTGTCCTCATCGGGCACAGACAGCGATGTGAGACGATGCTTCGTCCACGTTTTCGCTCCTCTTGTCTTGCCTCCCTCACAGATGCGGCGATAGTCCATACGTATGTCTTCTCAGTGACAAGGTCTAGCGGGAACCTGAATTTGATTGCTATGAATCGGAGTTCGCGACTTCTGGAGGACTTGTTGCGAACTTGGTGGTGATAGCAACACTGTCATATCCGTCAAATTCGTTGTCTCAGCATCGTAGAAGGCTCCTAACGAACAAAAATGTAAAAGGCGCAGAAAAGTGAAATTTAACAGAGCTCGTCAACTGCACCTCCCGATTTATACGCTCGAGCCAGCAAGCATCACACAGCCCCGCGATCCTGTGATCCCAACTCCACTTCCAGAATCACGACAACACTTACTTCTTCCCATCCATACATTCTAAGCACCTTCGCCCGACACAAGCTAGCACCTCATCAGCGCTTGAACCTCCAGACTAACAGAACTTCAACCACACATCACTCTGTCTCCACACTCGAACGTCTTTGAACTAGAAACAGGAACATCACAGCCATGGACAACTTCCGCAAAATCGACATTGATCAATACGACGAGGATGTGATCTTGGACGAGGAGTTGGTGGAGCCATACCCAAAATCGCCAGAACAAGCGCTAGTAGATGCCAAGTCCAAGTCGACAGAGGTCAGGACTCTGATTGGTCGGTGAGTAGCTTTCAATCTTCCGCAACAGCTGCGAGCACTCCCACTGTCTCCAAAGATATCAAGGCGAGTACTGACACACATAACTCAATCCACCCTGATACGGTCTGCTGGTACTGCTGTTGCTCCACCTTCAGGGGAGATATCGCAGGTGCACTGGCTCTCGTTCTCTCAGATTACCCTTATGGGCCGAACGTCGAAGAAGCAAAGGTAAGCACCCTTTCGGTACATGAGGCTACAGTTGGCCCTCCCGAGAGCAAGCAGAGCAACTATCAGTCACCTACGTCCACCGCCTCCTTACGGATGGCTGACCATCTCAGTCTTCTGGCCTTCCACAGCACGTCACATTGCAATCGCTGCTCGAGATTGTCAACAGCACCAAATCAAGCGATATTTCAGCTGCCGTAAAAGCCATCTCTCTCGACCAACGCGATGCACTCATGAAGTATCTTTACAAGGGTCTCCAACTTGGTGGTGAAGGCGAAGGCATCAACTGCGCCGTCCTTCTTGGTTGGCACGAACGTGTAAGTGTCTCTCCATTCCAGTGGCAGGGAAGTGAAATTAGCGAGCTGACATCAATGTGTTCCTTCTAAATCGGACTGGATGGGGTATAGTTGACGGAGGTCGCAGGAACAGGATGCATCGTTCGTGTCATGTCGGATCGCCGCACTGTGTAAAAAAATAGTCCCTAGACTGGCAATGCAATTCTACAACGTCACCAATGGAATCACAACTTACATTCTAAGTAGCACTCAGCAAAGCGGCCCATTCGCTCTCCATTGGTGTCTCTCGCAAGCGCAGGCAGAGAGTAGATTCACATCGGTGCGCAGCGAAAGTCAGCGCATGTCAGCACATCAAGTGGGGCTCAAAACCAGCGCTAAGATCGGCACCCACGCACTGGATTCAGCATTCTGACTTGCATCGCCTCGCTTCCGCCAGCCAAGCAGAAGACGAGATGCATCCGATCAAAGGTCACACGAGAGCACTCCTTTTATCAACACGAACAAACTGAGATTTTGAATTGGATCGTTTGCAAGAGAGGAATGAACAGTCTACAATACAGTAACTCAGCACAAGTGGGGGAAAGCAACACGTAAATCCTCCAAATCGTTGACTTTGCGAACCTGGATAGCAACCTGTTTGACTGCATCTCGCCGTCTTTCGCTCGATTCTCCAGGTCGACGAACCAAGATGTAGATCGCTTCAACCTGCGATACAAGCTCAGCGACAGTCGCTGGCGAGACAGAAGCACCTGAAGCACCACGCGCCATCTGCGTCTCCAACACCTGCAAAAACTTGCGCGCGACGGGCCAATACTGACCATGGCGAACAAGAGTGCCCCTGAGCTTGTCAAAGTTGGACCTCGCTGATTCGAGTTGTGCTGTCGTGATAGCGCTGCTACTATTGCCCATGCCAGACGCTGTCTCTTGCAGGAACTCGATCTCGGCGAGCGAGGTGCAAGCGGCCAGGAAGCAAGCCACCGCGGAGAGGGGCGTGTCAGCAAGCATGTCTGGATCAATCGCTTCTCCTAGCAAACAGATCTCTACAGTCTCGCGAGCAGCTGAGCGCATGGCGTCGTACACGGCGCTGTTCATCGGCGCCTCTGAGAGCAGGAAGCGGTATAGCAGCGCCATATTGTGAGTGAGATGAAGCTGCAGGAATGAGATTGACTCGCCCTTTTCGTGGGCCCTTCTAAGATTTGCAGATCCAAGCTGAAGGACAGAGGGAAGCGACTCATAATGACCCACAAGGTCGGCGCCGATGGCTGCGATCTCCATCTCTCGTGCCCGCTCTCGTTCGGTTCCAGCATCCACGGCTGCTCCACCGTAGGTCGACAGAGCAACTTCGGCGAGACGACCAAGGTAATGAAGCTGTCGAACGAGGGCAGCAAAGATGCAAGGTTCGCCCTTTCGAATGGTGGCTGGGAAGGCAGTGTCAATGTCGCGATCCTTGATAACAAGAGGGCGAGCGGTCGCCAGCGAAGTGATGCGGTCAAGACAGTAGGTCATCCAGAAAACATCGTCGGCGATCAATTTCTGCGCCTTACCACCGTCCTCGCTTTCTGGAGCACTGCGTGGTACTGCCTCGGAAACAGGCGATGGTTGTCGTTGCTGAACCGGTCGAGCTCGATGAAGATCAAGCTGCATGCACAACCGCACCGCAGATGATGTGATGGCTGCTGCGGAAACGATCTGACCCATGAGAATATCGCGGATAGCCATCACACCAAGAGCCAAGATAGCTTCGAGGTTGGGGCTCTGCAAAGCCCCGCCGATCAAAGCGCGGGCTCGGTCGCAATAGACTTTACTGCTCAGGATGTCAGAAATAGGTGGGCGCTGAGCTGCGCGTTCGTATAAGCTTGCGCCAATGCCGCAAAGAGCATTCGCCAACAAAGCCGAGATGGAACCATCGCGGATGCGACTGCTGATGACCTCGGTCTCAAGACCAGGCATCTGGTCTCCGATGGCTTTGACATAAGCCTGGAAACAGATCTCTAGGATGGGCTGAGGCGGCTTGATGTCTTGTTGCCGCACAAACGGAATGGCGTCGGCTGTTGATACCGAAGATGAGTGAATGGGTGACCGGCTCGAAGAAGCAGCCTTGCTCTCCTGTGTGTCTCTTTCGGCCTTTGCCTTCTCTTCGACCAAAGCTCGCTGAATGCTGTCGACGAGCGGCAACGGCAGTCGGTCCACGGGGATGGGATAGCTGAGCGTGTCGTAGGCGGACGATGTCAATTCAAGCAACTCGCGCTCCTCATGCGGAGCAAGATTCATGGCCATATTCAAATGACGCAGGTCGGGCCGGGAACTGGGACCATCACGCAACCTGAAGATGTGAAGTCGTGCAGCAGCTCCAGCAGATGCGCGGCTTGGACTGCGCTGGGCCTCTGGGGAGAAGACTTCAACCACGCCAACAATACCAGACGCGACATCCATGAATGGACGTCGTGCCGCATGCGAGAGCCCACCAAGGACGTCCCAATCGGCGGCGAAGGCTCGATCGAGTCGCTCACCGGCTGTGCTTCTTCCGGCAAGATCGTCCAAGGTAGAATCGTGGATCAAATGTGTCTCGACAGCGATGCGCTGTGCATCGGTTGGGGGGCGACCAAGGACGGCAATCTGGAGAGCTCGGTTCCTGCAGCGAGTTGCTGCTGCGTTGCCTCTTAGACCTCGAGGCTCTGGCAAAGGRCGAACAGGTCGGGCTTGCTGCGGATCCCAAGTCGTACGACGATCTTGCGCATACGCTTCAATTCTGTCGTCACGCGTCCGAGATGCAAATGATTCTGGTCGGGAAGCAGGCACACCGGCCGAGCTATAGGGACGACCGTGTGCTTCGGGTCGAGTGTAAGGCGTGGAACGGCTAACTTGAGCATACTGAGGATGAAAGTGATGCTCAGAAGGGCTGCGGCTTGCCTGCAAAGATGATTCGGCGTAACGGGCATCTCGGTCACCATCAGAATGGGTTCGGTAGCGATTTGCACGACCCATGATAGGACCAGATACCATTGATGTGTTTTGAGGAAGAGAGGTGGAGCTCGCGGCTACGTGCGGCATGGAGTGAGAGGGCGGCAACCCAATGGAAAGGCCTTTCTCGCCGTCAGGACGAACATAGGCATCTGGACCTAGGTGGTCAGCCAAGTCACGAGGCTTTTGCTCAAGTGATTCCGGCGAACGTTGAGACGAAGGACCAGCAGGACTTCTCTTGCGTGTCCTCGCTGCATCTCCAGTCTTTGCGCGACGGAAATCCACTTCAGGCCATTTGCAGTCAATCTCTATGGTAGATGGGTAGTTGCAATGAAGAAAGAATCAGATGAAGACGTTAGTGAAGCTACTCCAATCCACGAGCAAGACTGGGACGGTGATACTTACTCATATTTGCACAGGTCTTGCAAGTAGGGCGAACACCATCGCAGCGTGACTTGCGGTTGCGACATGCGAGACATGCTAGTGATACACGAGGTCGCTTGATGGGCGTTCCAGCCGTGAGTGGCTCACTTTCAGAGGGATGACGGACGTGGGATGGTGGTGCATCGTAATGCATGTGGTGATGTGGAACGTGTGAGGATGCGTGGGTCGGCAAAGCATCGCGATGATAGAGATCGGGATGGCGCATACGGGGGTCATGGTAGGATGGGGAGAAACTTTCTCCTGGCGAGCGCCGGGCATGCATGTAGTCGGCGGAGACCATTCCAACGGGGGCTGTGGAGGAGGGGCTTGAACGACGGACATGATCATACGAAGCGCGATCGGACATGGAAGGATGAGGTCGATGGGATGCATAGGGTGAAGTATTCGAGTCCTTGATAGGAGGCAGTCGGGTGTGAGCCAGAGGCGGAAGTTCGCTTGACCTGCCAATCGGTAACTTGGGCAAAGAGTGACTGGAAGGTAGAACTGGAGGCAACCGATCCACGCCCCTTCTCGGGTCTTCGTCGGCTCTTGCAGCAGAGGATCGTGAAGCCGACCCGCGTGGATCGGCGTAGTAAGGCGGCCTGTCCATAACGACGGGCGGCAAGAGCTTTCTGCTGCTCAGAGCAAAGTCGACGGTGACGGACGAAATTGTGGGCAACAAGTCCCGAGGACGTGGCAAGCTAAGCGAGGGTTGCGAAAGACTATGACCAACAAGGGAAAAGATGTTGACGATAGATGGTGCTTGACTCGCTCGGATGCACGCAATAGCCTAAGCAACGGAAGAGTAGATTGACAGGCGGCTCTGCAAGCGCTAGTCACGAGTCGGTTGTGCCGATAAGAAGTATAAGCATACACTAGTGTATTGATGCAATACCGGTGACCGGCAAAGCTCAAGGCTTTTAAGCTCTTTGGTTGTCGAAAGAAGGAGGCGTGATCCGCCTTAATTGTGTGGAGCACTGGCGTATGAAGCGATCGAATGATATGAAGGATCAGAAGAAGAAGAACAGCAGAAGCACTGTGGATCCGAAGTGCCGGTGAGTGCCGACGGATAGCGCGAAAAGTGCGAAGAAGCCGAGGATGCCGTTAATGAAAAGTATGCGGAAGCAGTCAAATGAAAGAACAACCTTGCGCCTATGCAGATGGTACAGTGTGTCGACACTTTGTGTGAGAGTACCGGTAATGCTAAGTCCGAAGGGTTGTGCTGAAGGAGAAGAAGAAGAAGAAGGTCGGAGCAGGACCAAGGCGGTTGGCCTGACAAGAAGACCAACTGCTGTTGACTAGGCTTTGGGTGTCTTCTGATGCCGCTTCAGGCTGATGAATGACTCTATATCCGATCGGCAGCAATTCGGGGAGGCGCATAGAACGACACTGAGCAAACCCAGTGGCACTTCAAATGATACGCTGGCTTCGAAGATTCCGAATTGTTGCTGGGCCTATGCCGAAAGAGACGGTATTCGCCGACAGCTGTTTGGTGTAAGATGGTAGAGACGATAGTTGGAAGCCGATATGTTCAAGTGAAGGTTGAACAGGGAACGTCGGCGAGGATAAGATGGTAATGGGGGAAAAGGAAGAAAGAAGCAGGAGAAAGTCGGAGACAAGCTGGATTCACATGGAGTTGAAAAAGGGCTGGCGAAGCAAAGCTTGTTCAGGGGTCATCCCGGTCGGTCAAGGTTCCCGAAGAGGCGCACGAGGGAGTGGTGCTTGTGTGTTTGTTCGAATGCATCCATCAGCAGCCGAATTACAGGTGAGCAAACACGAGGAGAAGGACAGTTGGAGAACGGAAGTTTATACATTCCCGCATAACTGGCGTGTCAGAAGTGCAGAAAGCGGGTCTCATGGTGACAGAATGCTCAGCTGAAGCGCAGCAGGGGAGACAAAGTGGCTGTAGATGCATAACGGTCATGGATTTACAGCATCAAGCGCAGACAAGGTCTGGGGTTCACATCGGTAGGGGTGCCGGTCCAAGATTGTGGAAAGTCGAAATGAGATCCGGGTGGGTTAGGATCGTGGCCAACCCAAAGTGAACAACGCACATGCACACACGACAAAGCAAAACAAGTTAAGCGGTCCAATGCAAAGCCGCCGAATGACGGGAAATTGAGTGAAGTGTTAGGTAGCCACTGAGAAGTGGACCAATGGTGTGTGTGCGTGCAGTATGTACAGCCGACGCAACGGAAACCTTGGGCAACAGAGCAGGGAAAGAGAGATAGGTAGTAAGTTACCCTTCTTAGTTAAGTCAACACGACGTGGAGAAAGGCGAATCCGTGTCCAAGTGACACCCAGGTTGCCGGTTTGTTCACCCGGGAATTGACAAAGCCCGAGTAGACTCGTTATGGAATCGTGAAGGTTGCTCTGTTTTCTTTCTCTTCTTCTCCTGATCCGAAAGTAGTGCGGGAACAATAGACTTCATCATTGTCTGTCATGGTGGCTAGCAACACCGGAAGCGCTCGTCCATCCGCACAATGAGCTATCTGGCCGACGTGGCGTTCCAACAAGCTTCAATAAGGGGCGCAGGGATCTCATTCAGAAATGAGAGCGGCAAACCATCGTGAGACGGGATGGCTCATGACGAAATCGAGAGGTTTGAAAGCGAGAACCGACAAACAATGAAAGATGAATAGCATCATTTCCATTGCACACGTACCAAGTGAGAATACGAATTGAGGGGTGATAATGATGCTGATGAAAGGGGCACCGCATCGTGTGCCATCACCACCAACACACTTCACTTCAACACGTCCGTGTTGCAGCGCCAGACACAACCGAGCCAAAATGAGATCAGTTAGGGATAGGAACCGTTCCAAGGGAAGTGAAATCTGTTGTGTTTCCGTTGGCTTTCATGCTCTGCTTTACTACTCTCCCGTGCTCTGTGAGTGTGTTCCACATTGTGTGTGTGGTAGCGATCGGATGCGATGGCTTAGGCGAGCTGCGAGTGGGCGTGCCAGAAGCATCGAAAAACTTGGTCAATTGGTCCACCTCGGATGTCATTCCGTCTCTTCCGACATGAATGCGTAACACGCCACCTGGCAAATGGTCGTCGCTCGTGGCTCGAAACACAAGAGGTAAATGAGCAAGGTCGGCGTTTTCGCTGTCAATCGCTTCGATTTTCATGGTCCGATTTTGAATTTGGATTCTCTTTTGCTTCCCGCAGATCCTCTGCCACAAAGCCAAAGAAAGAAAAAAAGGTGCTTCAACCCTCTTTGCCTTCCATCGCTTGAGTTCCAGCCGCTCCAAGCGAGGCCCATTTACCTGCGAAGCGACGGCGTTTGCTTGCCAACCGAGCTAGGCCACGAGCTCCAGAGTCCGCACCTCTGCCATTTCAATCAGTGAAAACAGAGGTACAGGCCTGCTTCCTCGAAAACAAGGGCAACCGTCTTCTTCTAGATGAAGTACAGAAGACACGACCCTCCATTTCGACCTCTCTTCTCATTTAGCAATAGATCGTGTTGCACCACCAAAATTGCTCAACATCCATAAACGATCTTCATGAACAATGTCGGATTCGGTGTCGGAAATTCGATTTGTTGCACATCCCACATCTCCAGAGCACTCGGGAAGCCTGAATGATGCGATGCGCATGGATGTCGTTTGCTTAGTCTGCTTTCATGTAACACTAGGGTTGCCGGTGCTGCGTTGGGTCTCTCTCCCGTTTCTTTCCATTTACTATTGACACAAAACTCAGAGAGAGAAAATTAAGCAAGGTACGCTTGACCATGCCATGGACCGGTCAGGTATTCATACATGAAGCCAGTCTGGTAAGCGAGCAACGGGTCATGGCGTCAGGGGTCACATGTATGAACGAATTTGAGCTCGATACAGCAGACGTTCTGTAAGTAAATGAGAAGGCACAGTTAACGAGAATGCGAGCAACGCTTCGCAAGGCAAACGACTGGCTCATTCTCCTACTTCCTTCTTGGCAAGGAAATGACCGTCCAGAGCATACCAGCGAAGCGAGACACCACTCTCGGTCTATTACATTGTGGGTCAGGTCAAGCAAGTGTGTCGAGCGTGTGTCAGGCGACGCATTGATTGGACTATGCTACTGCCAACATTGGCGACCCTCAGCAGGTCGGGTCACGCTCGGCTTCTACTCAACTCGCGAAGTCAA
Source organism: Ustilago shanxiensis (assembly GCA_019972555.1). NCBI lineage: Eukaryota > Fungi > Basidiomycota > Ustilaginomycetes > Ustilaginales > Ustilaginaceae > Ustilago > Ustilago shanxiensis. Next base: position 429,487 of record BPMX01000004.1, on the reverse strand, counting down.
GTTTCTAGAGCCCTGACGCATAGCGCAAATCCATCAGCAATGTGTCATCACTACCTGACCGGCCATTAGCGAGCTCCTGAGCCCCACCTGTACGCCACCATCCTATCATAGCGCGGCTTGTTTGGTCGGCGATAAAGAAACACAGCAACATCGGTCATGTCCACGGAAAACGTGAGAATCGAATTGCATCTCATTGCGACAGCGTAGTTCTAGTGAAGAACATCAGTGCCCCGAGGTGACCGAGAACGCAGCATGCATGCATGTCACTCCTCTGTCCCTCAGGTGCTCTTGAGACATGTTCGATCATGTACGCGATTCGTTACCGCGCCCATTGTTGTACGATCGTGCGTCATTGCTTCGAACTCGCAATCCACTCTAGGACGCTGATTCGTGACTAGAGATGCTTGTCATACGAGCACAAACTTACTGTAGCAAGTCTGTAGGCTTCGTGATAAGGGGCATACTGGGTTGAGTGGGTGCAAAGGCAGACTCTCACATCGGTAGACAATGCAAACGACAGAGCTTCTCCGATCCGTCCTTCGTGACAACGGGGACGTTTTGAACATTTTCATGCGTTGTCGAGACGCATGGCAGTTTTACTCATCGGAGTTTCAAAAACTCTACCGTTGGATGCCACTCGGCACGCTGTTCTGTATTGTTCAGAGAAGTGAAGCAACTAGTGGCGTCCGTTAGGGCGCAAAAGTACCACATGAAAAGAAGAAGAAGAAAAAGATCGCCTCATTCCGCGGAATCGATGATCCTGACGCAGTCTTCCACCACAACCAGCATCTTCCACGATGGCAACCATCTGGGAGCTTAGCGGGTCTATTCAATCATGCACATAGCTCGACAAGGCTATCGACCACGCAAGCTTCTATGCACCGCGAGCTTTTGGAAGGAAGAAAAAACAAGCGTGTTGCTTCGCATCCCGACGGACTTCGAAGAGAAGTAAGGACAAGCTTGTACGCTTTCTCCTCGGACTTGCTACCGTACAGACTAAACCCACATGGCGCGAACTAGCTAGCTTACGGAGCTTTCCACGCATCCGTTCCACCTGAAGATATTGGTCGAATTCTGGGTCATGCTCCGTACGTCCCTTTTTGCTTGTGACCGTACCTTTGTCACCCCTCTCAGCCCCTTCCATGTTTCGGCTCTGATTTCCCGAGTAGTGGACTGCAATGCAGAGCCCCACTGCCCGAACGGTGGGACTCACAAGGTGGAAAAGCCAAGCCACTGGCACAGATCTTCGCAAAGCATGGAAGGACAATGCATGGTCGTCATGCTTGACCCCGCGATGCAGCGCTTCAGGGAGCATCAGATGCATGATTCGGACGTTTGTCTGCACTGTAGTTGCGCGCAGGTGAAGCCAGTCTGTGGAGAGGCGAGGACCGGTCAATTCTCGGTTTTGTCGTCTTGATGCGGCTGTCTCGGATCTAGCCCTCTGATCGCTTGTTCAACCTCGGTGCTCATACAGTACAGTACTGTACTGTACAGTGGTACGCAACCAGGAAGGTCACTCTCGAACAAAGACCAGCACGAACAAACCCTGCCTCTTCGAAGCGATCGTCATGATTGGTGCGATTCGAAACCTTTTACCTCTGTGTCATCAGAACACGTTTGGAGAAGAGGTGACGGATAGCTGGGTGGTTGACATCTACTGGTCGGGAATCGGGATAGAAGACAGAAGCACAGATGCTACCCCGAACGGTCAACTCGAAAGCACACGTGAGAGTCGATATTAAGAGTGACCGACCAATCAATGGAAGGGAAGAGGATCAGATTGAGAGCATTTTGCATCGTATGTCGCCAGTCCTTTCGCAGACGAATCTCTGTGGTCTGGATCGCGCTTGCCGCGTTCATCGGGTTGAAGCTTTCCGATTGCCAGTCGGATTGCGTTGCATTGCCGTGACCCAAATCGCGGTTTCAAAGGGGTTCTGAGGCAGAGCGTCTGAACGGAGATCACCAGCTGGAAGGATCGCCGAGAAGAGCGCCATTGCATCATCCTGAATGTTAACGTTGAGTTTTGACTGCAACAAAGCTTTGTTGTTAGGAGTTCGTCCTTTCGCTGAAGTTGAAAAATGCTTTCGAAGAGCTCGCGGCATGTTGATCAGCTTGAAGCACTTCCAAGTTCTCCTCATCTATACTCGCAGCAAGTGGTTGGTCAGGCAGGGTTCAAAGCTCGAGCTTTCTCTTCAAGGTCTTGCTTCCACCGAGCGGGAGTCGTGATACAAGCACAGTGATACAATACGATACTAT